>JAVJGJ010000047.1:109668417-109703687 GCA_035590215.1 Microhierax caerulescens
AATTAAATGCAAATGCAGAAACTCATCTGAAAAAATTGTAGAGTATGCTATAAGCCTATTCAAGTTGTTTGAATAGGCAAGTGCTAACAAATCTGAAGTATGTATTAGTATATAATACAAAGCAGCACAAACATTGCTGTTCTGAGGGATGCTCACCAATACCACGGCCCCCAAAGAAAGACAAAAGATACAGGCTTTGCCCAAGAGAGCTTGTAATTAAAACAGAGGAGAAAAAAACAAGGCAAAGGGAAGCAATGACAAGATTTTCTGGTATAGCTCTGTTGGGAGAGTAAAGAAACTAGCTGTCAGCAATGAGACACGGCCAGCAGACACACGGCTGGGCAGGGCATTGGGGAATGCAGTTCTTGTGAGAGACAGAAACTCCAGCCCCTTGCTCATGCCAGGCCCTGAGTTCAGGAGCTACTGACTCACACAAACAGGAATATCACTCATCAGGTGACTGACAGCATCTTGCCTCTCTAAGAGTCAGCATTTCCAGACTCCCACTGAGTTTCTATTGGCTTACTTAACCTCTAATTTGGAAAAGAAAAATACAGGCTGCTACACCACCTTGACATCTTGGCCCTAGCTTACGTAACTGCACCAGTAAAAGACAAAAACAGCAACCAAAAAGATCAACAAAAAAGTCTTTCTGTTGGCAGTTTCTTTGCCACAGAGAGTAGATGATTTCACTTTCTCAGCAAAATAATTCCTTTGCCATTATGAACTGCTTGTCCACTAGAGAGCTTTACCATCATAATCACCCTCACAGAGTCTTTGCAATGCTGATGCTGACATTTTCAAGATGATCCATCAAGGTCAATCATACCCATCAGGACTGTAAATTGTTTTTCCCCTATTGGAGTCAGCAAGTCATGCTGACTTACTCTATGGAGAGAATTTGTGGGTAACACCTGTTGCAAATTTGGGCTGAAGAGATTAGAGGAATTACCCTCCAGGAACAGTTCTAGGGACAGAAGAAGCTTTGCCAAAAAGGCCTTTCTTTGTGTCTTAACTGCCAGAGTTGCAAACACATGGAATGTACGGAAACACTTGATCACAGGGCTCACTATGGATTCTTCCCGTGCTTTTACAGTCTACATGGCATGTTTTGTGTCCCTTTCCATTTTATTATTTCAAGGAAAAAAGTTCTAAGTCACTGATTGTTATTTCACACTGGGAAAAGCCTCTTGTCCTCCTTCCTTAACTGCTGTTGAATTTACAAAGTTCCCTGATTACTGTGCTTACGTATTGTCTAAACATCGCTTGTACCTCAACAGCAGGGCTTGCAAACGCATCTGGATTTTCCAGTATAAGCTTACCGCGGTGAACGCATGCTAAGCACTGGGGACACCAACTCAGCAGCAGGAGGCTGTTCTCCCGTGATCATGAAACCCAGTACTGTCACTTGATTCACACCTCAATTTGGCATCTTCTCTTCAAATGCAGCTTTTCCCTATCCCTTCCTATGCCGATAACGAATTAATGCTGATCACCTTAATTCCCCGCAGCGGGACAAGTAACACTCCGGCCATGCAAACCCCTCACTTGCGCAGAGCTCAGCTGTGGGGAGCAGAGGGTTGATCCTCGCTCTTTTGTCAGGAGGAGATACTGAAACTTTCCCATACCACAAGCCAGGGAGGAATAACAAGGGCACTTTGCAGCTGTCAGGCTCTCAGGCCAGCTGCCAGCCACAGCTGGCTCCACCTCATGCACACCTGGAGAGGGCAGGGCCATGCACGGCGTGTTCGCCACAGGAATCAGCTGGCCATGCTGCCACATCTTCATCCAAACCATTTTTTTTTTTTTTGTCCTGGAGCTCCTTTACCTACCAGCCTTCAAGGCTCTATATCTTCCCGCACCAGTCCAAGGTCACAGGGCTTACAGGCTCTTCCACCCAGCAGCCTGCCGAGCCAGGATTTTGGGGGGGGGGGTGGAGTTGAGTACCTGTTCCTACAGCAATGGGTCACTTGTCAGACCTCCACTTTTCTCCAGCACGTTCAGGTCACAGACTTACCAGCAGCAGCAAGCTCTCTCTGAAAAGGTCACGATAACGACACCTTAAAAAATGCTGGGAGAATTAACTGTTTCTCAGCCACAGGGCATAAACAGCTGCATAACTGTATGCTTAGCGGGGTCTTACTCTTCTTTGTTGTCTACATTGCCGTAGTGCCTAGGAGCTCCAGACCTGGACCAGGTCCTGCCGTGTTAGCTGCTGAACTGACATGGATCAAAGTGATGGTGTCTTTACGTTCCAAATATTGTTTCTTCCTGGTCACTCAGCTTTCACCTCACCTTTCCTCAGAGGAACAGAACAGCCACCCAGCCCAGGTGTAGGTTCTCTCACAGCTGCAGCAAACAAGCTCCTTGAGTCCAGCAGTACAACAAACTGTGGAAAAGATCCAGAATACAGATCTTTCTCAGCCACTGTCCAACCCCAAGAGCTGGCCTTTTGAGAGTTTAGATACCTCCCCACCTTGGAATCCGAAATGCCAAGATATTTATCCGTTTTTCCTCTATACCAGTATGTGAAGTTGTCATTCTTCATCAAGTTTCACTGAAAAATACCCCAACATCTGTGCAGCAAACAAGGGAAATTAATTACTGCGGAGACATGGGGGAAATCAAAAAGAAATCATACAAATATCAACACTCATTCCAAAAATGCGATGTTGAAAACAATTGCCAACTGTATTAGGTATGCAATGCCAGAAGAAAAAAGTTAGGAGACAAAACACACAGGAGAGAAAAAGACAATAATCAATATATTAATATAAAACAATAATACAGCTGGTACAATAAAGCGATACCATGGGGAGACATGCAGTGCATCATTAGTATTCCGCTCTAATGAAACCCACAACACACAGTGTACATTAACTAGTGTAAAGTCTTTTCTGCACAGTGAATATTCCACCACTTTACTGGCCCATTTATTTTAACTGAAAGAGAGATGATCCTGTTGCCAAGCCATCAGATGGTAAAAGGGATATATTTGATGGATAATAAAAAAGGGTCTGCCACAGCTTTGCAAAATATATTTCTAATTTAAATGCATGTGGTATACAATACTCACGCCATACCTGCAGAGAAAAATAAAGATGGGGGTGGGTAACATGATGGGGGAAAGAAGGAGCAGGGAAATATAATTTTAAATAAACAAAAAAAAAAAAAGTCACAGGCATCACTCACATTTTTTTTCCAACCTGTTCTTGTGATACAGATTGACAGCCCTTTTAATATGAAATAAATCAGCCAGGATAAGGAATGTCTCAGAGAACATACAGATTGAGTGCTGATTGACAGAGCTTCTCTGAAACCCATTCTGTTTGCGCTCGCTTTTTTAGCAGCTAACTTGAAAGGATGTCAGGTGCTTTGAAATGTTTCAAGTGTTTTGAACCCAGCAAACAATTGTAAAATGTGCTTATTGGTGCTCAGGCTGAAGCAGGAGCGTGGTGGGGCTCACATGAGGACAATGCCGAGGAAGGCAGGCCAGGAGAAATGAAAGCAAAGCTTTCCTCTTCCATTCAGACAACAGCCAGCCTTCGGGATTTTTGGACTGTCGTCAACATCCATACCCACTTAGCGTGATATTTTAAAGTGAAGATGCCACATATTGGAAACTTGTATCACAAGCCTGGGGAGACTGCAGCATTGCATTCCCTCTATCCACTTACAGTCACTTTTAACCAAGGATTGGCTACTCGTGCTGCTGATAACAATACATGACATTTTAAAGTTACGTGTCCAGTTTGTACCACTGCTGCTTTCCTGTTAGACTCAGACCAGCATTATGCCAGCTTTGATAATGTTGCAGATATTATGGTTAGCTGTCTCCTCGTATTTCCTGAAATGTCCTATGTCTGTTGTTATCTCACAAAGCAAATACCAGCACATGTCATAGTCACACTGAGAGGGAAAAGATGAAAACCAAGCCCAATGGCATTTTCAGCCTATTTTAGCGACACTCCCTTGAGAACGATGCTTTGGGCTTGTATGGGTAATATTTGGATGAGTGGTTTGGCTTTTTTATAAAATGGCTTGACATTTTCGCTTTTATGCAAGGTGCAGAAGTCATTCAGAAAGGAGATCCTGGGGTTTTCCCTCCTGGAAAACCAGCCCAGTGAGGGAGAGCAATCATGAGGGAGAGCGATCAGTTACACAGTAAGACTTGGTGAAAGTTGCTGGGTTCAGTTTAGGTGCTTCACCTGAGTGATTCAAAGCTCGTGCACAGGAGCTGAGAGCGAAACAAACCCAAAGGCAGCAGGTCCGGGCTCTCACGTCTCAGCACGGCTCCTTCTACCATGGCTTCGACCTCTGGTATGATTGCAGCCTCACACTGGGGAGGCCTCTCTCAGCACCCACAGCTCTCTGCACCCAGCTTCTCCAAACAGCAGATTCCCAGAGGTAGTTAATCTCTGTGGAATCTCTTATTTCACTCTCTGATGGTTGTCTTTCCAGGCTTTGCAGAAAGAAACAGAAAATTTCCTATATACCAGAATAAAATCTGTGCCCTCAAGAATGAGAAGAATGGCCCTGTCATTCAGTGTGGAAGCAGAGGAAAACAGTCGGTTAAAACTCTTAACTCTTGCTTTTCTTCTAGTCTTTGCCTTGTTGACAACTTGGACCTAGTTGTCAACATCCCTCTGATATAATCTCCTCCCTCATTGTGTTCTTTGCTTCCATCTCTGGCAAGGACACCACCATCTCTGTCGATATCCCTTACCCTTACTGCCAACATCCTTAATTTCTACCATGCAATTCTCAGGTGACCACATCTCCTGGTGTATCAGGACGTGCCCAGAAATGCAGTCCTGCCACAGCTTTTTTAGGGTGACTCAGGGCAGCGGGGTGTCCTGGACAAGAGAGAAATCCACACGCACAGGCTGGTTCAAGGATGAGTGGCATGTCTGATGTGTCAAAGTTGGATCAACCCGCTGTGAGTGTGCCGAGTGGGTGGTCTGTACATACACGATAACGGCAAGACGTCCGACACACACTGGATACAATGGACACAACACACACAGCGGCTCGTCCCCAGGGAATTGGATGGATTGCACAAGTTCTGCTTGAGCAGAAATATCAGAATCCTCTGGTTTCTGGCTTCAAGCAGGAACACCCTCCTGCCCCATAAAGATGTGATTAGTTACCTAATATGCATGACTTTATGCAAGGCTGTGTCTGTGGAAATGAGATGGGACTATGTACTGCCGGGCACTACATGGGCACAGAGCTACTGGGTCCCAGCCCCCTTCTCCCCTCCTCTTCTTTTTTTCAGAGCTACACATCCTTCCCCGCAAAAAAATTGTGCCTGGATTTGAATAAAAACAAAATTCCGGGAGAAGAATATTTTTATCCATCTTTATAAAACCAGTAACACAGGGCTTGCTGATCAGCCTTTCCACTTCTCCCTCTCCAGGGCCATCCAGGTAACCTTCCAGCATTCACAGACCTGTGGCTGTTAAATCTTACGGCAGAGGCCCCCTGGGATTTCATGGCAGTATTATTGCTGTCCCTTATTTCTAGAAGCTTAGACTGAAGCCTTCACACTACTGTAAGGGGCAGGAGGCAGACGGTAACTCTGGGAGCCATGTATTGATCCCTGTTTTAACAGGTGTTTCAAAGGAGATATAGTGTGCCCCTGGTCTGCTCCTGGCATAAATCACTCCTTAGCCTTCCCCTTCTCCTCTGCAGCAGTGTACCGGTGGTGCAGGAGGGAGGGCAACACAAAGCCTCCATCCCCTTTCCAGTCCTCTGGGTGGAAAGGGGGAAAGCTGGTGACCCTTACCATGCTACTCAAGGGCTCTGGCTGCCTGGGTGCCCCATGCAGGGCTGAAGGGGAATCCTCTATGACTCTGCTTCCAGCAAAAAAAAAAAAAAAAAAAAAAAAAAAAAAAGCAGAGCAGAGCTGCAGCTCTGTGCTGGGAGACCTAAAGTGTAAGAGGGCTTTAGAAATTCCTGCCCGTCTTTGTGCTGCAGGTATCTGTCCGTTTGCACCTGTGGGCAGCCAGCAGATGTGCCACCACCAAAGGGGTGTCTCCCTGGGGGGACAGACAGCACCACAGGCACCTTCTGCTGGCCTTTCCTTTTTCCTCTTATTGCATTAGGCACCTTTGGTCCACTACTACTACATTTTAACCTTCTAGTTGTTTATGCTCATCTCTTCTAAGGGGGTGAGAAGCTCATGTGGAAGTCAAGCCCACATGGAAAAAAAAATAAAGAGTTTCACTCCCATTAAAAAAGATCAACAAGTCTCCCATTTTACTTCTATGTATAATCATGTTGCCCCTTTTTGATATTACTTGCTCAGCTTCCACCTACCACTTTTTTTTTTTTCCTTCCAGCCTCAGCAGTGACCCCTCTTGCTTACAGCTGCCAGAGCAAGATATGACACACACACACACACCTCTTCTGCTGTCAGTTCTTTACATGTGGAAGTTGAATGGCACAAGGTTGTTCAAACACCTTCCTCACCCTCCTTGCCCTCCGAGGGGTGACCGCGCTGCCTGGCCTGGCATCCTGGAGACACTGACCGTCCCCCTGGTCTCAGCCAGGAGACAGCACTGGGAATCAAGGCTCAGTTCTTTAAGAGCTGGCAGGTTTAAAAGGTAGTCCCCTGGAGTGCTGAGCCCCGGTGCTGACGAGCATCAAATCTATCTTAAAGTTGGAAATATGATCCAGTTGGGAATGACTGTGATTTAATGTCATCCAAGTACTATGGGGCACACTTCTTAAAGAAACTGCTGTAAATTATTTGTGGCTAATTCCATGTGGATGGAGGGCATGATATGTTCACAAGTACAAGAGCCCTGCTTGTATCTAATAATTGTTATATCTTCTCTGAAATTTACTGCCGATGTCTCAATTTTAACAATTTAAATAACAAGCTTAACCAAGCGGAACTAGGCGAAGGCAGACTGGCTCCCTTGATGAAAGCAGGACAACTCTTATGTCTGAGTACATTTATACTCTGACATGAGCAGTGACACACAAAGATGAAATCTGGTTAAAGCTGCAGCTTTCTCAGCACTGTGACAGCTTCTTAGTCTAAGCAAAACTGTTTCCGAAGTGGGCGTTAGCTGCTAACTTTACTTAGAAGAATGATTAGAAAAAGACGACTCAGAGAGGCAGGATTAGGGAAGATGCACTACTGGACCCAGAGCAGCCGCTGGATCCCCAAGCCAGTGGGACGGCTGCGTGCCTTGATGGCACTGAGGGGCTTGGATGGCCCTGGCTAAGCTCCATGCATGACTGCAGGGCTCAGGAATGGCTTAAGTCCCAGTGCAAATCAGGGCAGTTTGACAAAAGCACGTGTTGCAGATGCTGGAGGGCAATGTTGTTTGTGTTTTAACGCTATGCAACATAATTGGTGATCATGGAGAATGGCCTGAGGAAGCTGATAGAGTCATTTACAGGAGCTTTGTGTCACTGCAGCGAGGCAAACCTTGGAGAACAAGTTATTCATTGTGCCTGAAAAGGAATAACCCATAACAAGAAAAAACCCTCCTAACCTATCATCAGCCTCTACTTTCAGAGCTTCCAATTAATTCTCATAAGAGGAGGTAAAGGAGAGACTCTTATTCTTCCTCTGCACAAGACAGCGACACTCTTAATTCAAAAATCATACAGGAATCAATGAAAGGTTCCCCTACCCACCTACTGCAAATCCCACCGACTTCTGCCTTGGCAGGATAGGTACATTACACATCATATCTGGAGCTCATTGTTTATTGATCACATACTGAAAATGTTCCCTGAGCTATATGAGGGTTTCTTTAAATTAACTGTGCCCCTACCTACTGCTGGTTTCCTAGCTGGTTGTCCTTGTTTGTGTATTCAGCAAAATTATGTTAATACCAGGGCAGCTACATTTATTGTTAGCAATGGGTGATCTTTATAGCAAAAATGAAGGAAACATAAAGGAGACTCTGAGGTGAAGGAGACTAAGGCTCTTCCTCCTAGAAATGGTTTCCTGTTAAAACCACCTTGAAATACCTGTGGCAGCTGGTCCTACCAGTAAAGCTGGCAGAATTCCTGTTGTTGCTGTAACTTATGTGAAGTTCTTCCAGCTCCCAGAACAAAGTAAGTTACTGGAGCAAAATTATTTTGTTGCTAGCAAAATTATGTCTATACTCGGAGTTTTACTGGCACAGGTTTGTGAGTTGTTTGGATGATTTTTTTCCACGCCTCTTACCAAAAGTAGCTAAGCTCTACAGTACAGCCTAAGCCAAAACCATCAATGGTGAAAAGGAATACAGAGGAGAATAAGGGAAGGCTTAGTGAATGAGAAAAGAAATGGATTTGTGATGGGAACCAAAGATGTAAAATGAACTAGAATGGCAGCTATTGTATTATTTATATGATTTATTGGCATAATTATTCATTATTTATTCTGGGCTTGAAGAGTCACAGGCATCAGTCAATCTCAAATTCTTCAAGATGCCAATCCTGTCATGAGAAGGCAGGCTTTCCTTTAGGTCAGCTGGTTTCAATATATTAGCAGAAGTGAAAGATAGTCCATCAAATTCATCAGCTGTCTGGGGAATTCCCCTAGCCTACTACTACATCCCTGATGGCATGTTTACTAAACCTCAGGTATCCATGAAGCTTTAACAAGCTGTGCAATTACATGTGGCTGATTACAGTCTTTGTGTCTGAGTCCCTCCTGTTGTCCAAAAAGGTACATCTATTTCTCCAAGACCCTTCTCTTCACATACTTTGCATTTTGGAGAGGGAACAGCAGGAAGCAATCTCAGCCCCCCCAGCAGGGTTAACCAACAGCTCACAGCACTTGCAGACAAGAAGGTTAAGTCACAAACTAGCTGGGAAACAGCATTAGAAACGCACCCAGTGACAAGATGAAGACCTGTCTGCATGGTGTGTTGATTCCTCCTTTATTTTGTGTATGGCCCCTGGGTTCTTTCAGTAGAACAGCGATTTTTGAGCAGAGCAGGATGCAAACAGAATGCAACATGGTTAGCATGGTCCCTAAGGCAAGGCATGAAGCAGGTCCCTTTCTCCAGCCCTTGTTATTGGGCTCCTCTCTTTAGCCAGATGTTTTCCTAGCCCAGCCCTAGCTCTCCAAGCACCTGCTTTGAGCTGCTGATAGCTGCAGTGTTAGGAGGAAAATAATTTTCCATATTTTAACTTAACTTAACTTAACTTAACTTAACTTAACTTAACTTAACTTAACTTTTAACTTAACTTAACTTAACTTAACTCCATATTTTATGCAAGTCTTTGGTCCCTCGCGTAAGCCAGTCTGTCTTCTGACCATCAACTACAGAAGATGCATTTATACTAGAATAGGATGGGATAGGATAGGATAGGAAGAAAAATGAATTACTTCCAAAGTTTCTCATTGTCTTTCATGGCATCACTATGAAAAGAAATAACCACAGTAAGGAATTCTTTCTCTCAGTCCTTTACTGAGGACAACCTGGTTTTGCATATGTTATAAGCTTTGGTTTACTGCATAAAAGCCATGCTCTTTTCACGCACACCAGAACTAATGAACCCTAGGTTCTTACAGGTTTGTATCTTGTATTGATGTCTGAGAAGCTGTAAGCTCCAGCCAAAGGGTTTCTCACAGCTATGCATTAGGGTCTGACTTTGTTTCCCTTCCAAGAGAGAATGGAAGAAAATGAAGAAACCAGAATGGTTTTTTTTCCGGAAGAAAAGCAGTCACATTTCCTGCCTCATTAGCATCTTGTTGCTTTAGATGACCTACCTTGAGGAAGGGTTGGATAGGCACCAAAGCCAGCTCAGAAGTGGGGATGGCACAGCACCACATGGCTGGAGGCAGTGTGAGCAGGACCAGGACTGACCCTTCCTGCAGGAAAAAAAATGTATTGCCCAGTCATAACATTACATCCCACTGCATGTTTTTTCCACCTCTCTTTGCAAAAGGTGTAGGAGCTACCATACTTCTGATGTATATTTGCCAAATTTGACTGACAGGTGCAAAATAGCATGAGTGGGACCCAAAACCCGTACAGACAGTGTGGAAACCCAGTTAAAAGCACATACATCTGAGCTTAACGTGGCTTCGATCCTGTATATGTGAGCATCTTCGTGCGCATATTGTAAGCCACAACATTACTCTGCAGTTTAACAGAATTCTGTAAAAGTTTTAGAGGCCTAAAGTCTTTGTTTTATTTCAGGGGTTTTTTGTTTTGTTTTTTTTTTTAAGAGGGATTCACTGGAGTATAACATCAAATTATTTGTTGTGGTACATTTGAATGAAAGTCACTGGGTAAGCAGACAACATTGGTTAATGCATATAGTACATTTTTATTTACTTGTTTCTGACACTAACATTTTTTATTTGGGGTAATTTTCTTTTAAGGTCCTTCATTTTTATTCTCCTTTTGATCTGAGTTTATGAGATCCAATCAGTCACAGTAAATTTCAGTCTGCTAGGAGACAGCCCTCAATTCAGACAAATGTAACAAACAATCAATAAGATTATTTTGCTTTTAATGATTTACCTGCATGAAAATCAAAACTTGCTCTCCTCATTAGACCTTGCCATAAGCATGCTCCTTCCTCTCTGGGTATTTTCACAGCTGACAAGACATGTACCCGAGTCTTGAACAACAGAGTATTTGAGTGATTCAGACTGCTGAGAAATGCGGTGGGCCAGACACAAATGCACAGAGGCGCGGGAGAAGCCAGCCTTGCCCTGCAGCCCCCCGCTCGCTCCGCATGCACGGGGAGCTTGCACAGGAGGAGCTGCAAGTGTGCTCTCTTACCCAGGGCTGGAAGGGGAGTGATAACACGCTGCTGGGCAAAGAGGCTGAGCGCCTCTTGGAGCAAGGATGGAGCGTGAGGGCAGAGCCCTCCCCGGCGCTTCCCGAGGCAGCCCTGCGTGCCATGTGGACCAGCTGATGGGGGAGGAACGCACAAGGAAAGAGCTGCTGGTGGAAAGGGACTCCATGGGCACATCTTTCCCTCTGGGGGATTGCTTTCAGGTCAGAGGCATGGAAAATGCACCTGCTTATCAGCACAGCGTGCCCGTTAGGCCTTCTTCATCCTTTAAATTCCCTTAAAGTGCTTTATTGTCCACGGTGCTTACAGGCACGGGGAAGGAGAAAGAGGACTTGATTCTTATGCTGGCTTTTAATTTTGTTTTCAAATTACCATACAAACCTCCTGACTTTTCATCTCCTTTAGCTGGACCTCAAATTCCTCACGAGTGTGAGCAGAAGGTCTGGCCTCAGATGGAGCTAGTTAGGAAGCTTTACTGCCCAACCAGTGGGGAAATTATAATTGTTGTTCCTTATTAATATTTTGTGTTATTTAACTGATTTTATTACATAAAAGCAGCAATAATTTGGACTAAAATATTGTGGAAGGTAATAAAAGCTAGAGGCCAAATTTCCCTCTCCATCATGTAGTCCTCAGTCCAGAATAATGTTGTGCCAATAACTGCAATAATGGAATAACTGAAAGGAGAACTTGGCATGAGGATTAGCTGAAATCCTTGTCCCAAAAGTTTACAGCCAAACACTCACTGTCTTTGCAAAGACAGGATTTCAGACAAAAAGCCATTTCTATTACATGCTAAGGAACAGCTGACCTTGAATCAGAGATGAATCCCAGCCAGAAATAAGAAGGAAAAGTGTTTTTTCAGAAGTTTTTGAAAGTTTGGTTAGCAGAGATGATAATTCAGACTATAAACATTTCCCAGACATCAAACAAAATGCAAAATCCCCAACACATGCAAAACCAAGACAGAACAAACCCAGAAGATAACTATCTTCTAAATCAAACATTCCTGCTGCAGTCATTGCTCCAGCAGGACCAGGGTCTAAATGACCACAGCAGAGATGGGCTTGAGTAACCCTGGTCCAAGCTTGCTTTTGAAAGGTGGCAGTAGGATTCTGAGCTGCAAAACAATAACAATAACAATAATAACAATAACAATAACAATAACAATAACAAGAAGAAGAAGAAGAAGAAGAAGAAGAAGAAGAAGAAGAAGACGAAGAAGAAGAAGAAGAAGAAGAAGAAGAAGAAGAAGAAGAAGAAGAAGAAGAAGAAGAAGAAGAAGTAGCTGATAAAAAATTCTACTTTAGCCAACCCTCCTTTTTTCCCTCTGTTTTGGCACTGATGACTGGTACATCATCTTTGTCAGTCCACAAATATAATTCTTTATAAACAGGCTGAATAATAATCACCAGTGTTGTAACTTTACTGACTACTGTGTGTGGCTGTTTGTGTGGGGGAGAATTTGACCTACTTAGCCCCACTCTAAATTATTTGAAACAAATTGAATTTATAGTTCTTTTATAGTGTAAATACACACATAAAATTTTGAGATGTTTAGGAAAACTTAATAGCAGGGTTTTGTGCAGCAACTTGCCTAGACAGCACAGAGAGAGACCACTTCTCATGCTCCTACAGAGTTTACACAGAATACAAAGATTCCTTTGTCTTTTCTTGCCTTTGTCTCTGCATCTGATACCAAAGTTTGTTGGTGCAATCTTAAAAAGAAAGGGTTGCTTTTCCAATCCATCCAAATTGCTGTATGAACACGTTTTGCACTGCAGCCTTAAAAGTAGTTGTGCCTCTTGCTTTTGTTCTTTCATTATGTGAGACTCACAGTTATTCAGTATTTTATTCTCATTAGAACACTGCTTGTCACATGTTTTCACCAGAAACATTCATCACCAAGGTCAAAGGGTGAATATCATGATCTATTATGCTTAGAGGAATCTAATGAAAAGCCACATAATTATCCAATTTTAAGAGAAGCATGTAAAAAAAGAAGGGGGGGGCACTTGCTATAATTTAAATTGTTTTGTTTTCCCTGAAGCAAAATTCAGCACCTGATTGACAGGACATAATGATAATTCTTATTGATATGGTGATGTTAATTGTGTAGAGATATTTAATAAGTCCCATATTCCTGAGGTAAATGCATGCTCTTAACCTGCACCTGAACCTGATTTTTGATGCAGTCTGAGGATGAGGCAAAGATACAGATAACTGAGCACAAGTGGATTTTCAGTCTTGTGTGGCAGAATGGAAATTGGAATCTTCAGAATCTATTAGGAGAACAATTCTGCAGTTGCTCACACTTTTATAAATTATGCCATATATGATGCTAAGACACAAAGTCGGGAGTTTCAATTGGGGAAAATTACCATGACTTTACTGCATCTACAGGAGTAAGCTTTTTTTCTCTTTTTTTTTCCCCCAAAGGGTGTAGGAAGCGGTTTACATTTTAATAAAGACATACTTAAATAAGATGAAAATCATTCTGTCATTTAACCCACTGACTGGCTTGTCCTCTAAAATGTGGGACAAACAGCAGAAACAGCAGACACAACAAAAATACGTAAGGCAGAAAGCTGCAAACAGCATAGTCATTTAAATATATTTTACATTCAAATTTCCAGCTTGGTGATAGTCACCAGCTGTAGCAAGAAGAGTATGGAAACCGTGAAGGGGTATTGAAGTGGCTGGGAACAGGAGTGGGTTTCAGAAAGAAACATGTTGTATTTCTGGACTTCCCTTGAGGACATGTGCCTTGACATTGACTAAGTTCTTCACCTCTCTGTGTACCTTAATTCTTCTGTCTTCACAATGGCGATAATGATTCTTTTTTCTTTTTCTTTCTTTTAGTTTTTTGTTTGTTTTGTTTTTTTTTTTTTAAACACATGGTGCTGGGAAACCACAATTTGAATAATGCCTTGAGATTGATCCATTTGGGGCTTGATAGCCCCAAGATGCTGAGCACTTCAAACATTTATCCATATTTCAGTACATGCCTGAAGCTCACTGGGACCATCCACACATTAAGAACTAAGCACTTGCTTACGTGCTCTGTTGGAAAGTGCTCTGGCCATGCTGCAGCAGGGAGGCTTCAGTTCACCCTCAGGAATATGTCAGAGGGCTCCCTGTGTCAAGTACACGGAAATAACAGAAATTGCTGTCCTTTGCTGCTAAGGCTCATCTTTCAGGAGCCATACCGTGACACCTCAGGCAGTCGGAGGTGTGATGGGACCTCTCACTTTCTGCTGACCCCCCACCCCCACCCCCAGGAGAATCTGTAGATGGTTTAACAATGTGCTGACGTGTAAAGCAAGGCCACATCCTCCCTTTTTCTGGGATCTAGGAAACTTGATTTGCATATGCTCACCATATTGGAGTGGCTACAGAGCTGCTTGTGGTATCTGAGCGCAGGACCAGGTAAGAACCTGGCTGTGATACCTGCCCCAACACCTGGTAGCACATTACCCTGAAGCAGATGCCAGTCCAGCTCACTGAACAAGGCTGTGCTTTGCGGTCTTACTCCTTTCAAAGGCAGAGAGGGGCGCATAGATGACACAGTTATCCAAAAGAGTTGAAGGGTATGAGACCTCCCAGCATAGCTTCTCTGCTGGCTGCCTCTACTATAAACTAGTGTGTGTGTTGCCCTACACGTGTTTATTTCTCTCCGGAGGAGGAGGAGGTGGGTTGGGAAGCCTGGACCTTGCTCCTGGCCACCCACAGAACAAAGGTGAGGTTGTCCTTCTGCTGAAACCCAGGGCAGAAGCAAAATTACTTCCTCCAAAGAAAGGTGGAAACAGGAGAGGGCCTGTGGCTTAGAGGGGAGCCTCAGGCTTATAATGCCTCCCTGGGGTACTCTGGGTTTGGTGCAGTGTGTGTCCCACCATGTGCTGGAGCACTGCCCACACACAAACCTAAACCCGTGAAGGGGGTGAGTCCCTAGCCTTCAGGTTCAGCCACATGCTTTTTGAAGTTCCTGCAGTCTGGATATCCATCCTGTTGACATCTTTAACTCACAAAGACTTACGATTTAGGACTCACACTGTTCCACTAGGAGAGCAGAAGTGACTTAAGGAGCAAGCAAGATTCATAAAACAACCAGAGACAAACGCAAAATGAGACAAGCAACTCCAAAAGTTATATATATGCAGCCCGAACATAGAGGGGAGGATAGGAGATAAAAGAGAGAGAGTTTAAAACTGAGTCAAACACTCATAAAATAAACCCCAAATCACATTTCTAAACATTAATAACACTTTAAATAAGCTGCTATAAAAATGCCAAAAATAATATATTAACTTTGAAAATAACATTTACAGCACTTACACATAAAACTGAAATGCACTTGTGGTCCACTGTGTAGTTTGTTCATTAGATAAGCAGCCAAGGATCAATAACTCTGTAGGGCAACTGCTAAGAACAGCTTAGATAAGATAATTTCAGCTTCAATTTTATGAACATGAGCAACTGAGCAACTGCTTTCTTAAGTAGTTTGGAGATACCGCACCTAACACCCTCCCAGCTTTGATCTGGTTTTTGTCTTCTGTTATAACATGCAGCTAAGAAATTACTGTGTTTCAAATGGGCATCTTGCAATCAGATATTTTCTTGTTAAGTAAAGCTATCAACAAAAGATGTTGGCAGTTTAGTTTAAAAGTCAGTGTCTGTATAACAGGGCAAGGGGTGGACATATGGAAGTGAAAAAATGTAATTAACGTGCTACAAAGGTCAGTGGACATAGGCAAAGTAACTGCACTAGCCTCCACCACTTCACTAAGAAATCACAGAATCATAAAATCATAGAACAATTTAGGTTAGAAAAGATCCCTAAGATCATTTAATCCAACCATTAAAATGAAAGCAGAGTAAAAGTTATATTATTTTCATAAAGACCTAGTCTTTAACAAAATGAGGGGAAAAAAAAAAAAATATTTTGGCTACAGAACCATCAAGCCATGGACCATGGATAGTCCTTCTGACACTGCACTACAAATAATATTCATTCATGTTCTGACTGGGAAAAAGAAATGCTAAGAAGCCGTATTTCACCTTCATTATTTTTGCACTGATTGTTTAGCAGGCTTGTGTGTGTCTTCCCTTCAGAACTGGCATATCCATCTAAACAGCCCTTCAGATCAAATCTATAAAACACTGGGCATCTTTCTACCCACTGAGCATGTCCATAAAGAAGTTACAAAAATAACTAAGGGACAAGGGGGATTTGTGCATAAGGAAAAATAATCGAATAAATCAGGCTTGATCTTGAACTGATGAACTGGAATTAACATATTGACACGTTAAAAGACACTAGGCTTTTACTATTTTAGATCCATTGTAAGAGAGTAAAGACCCTTTATTATCTGACTTGAAGGTAAATGGGAGGAAGTTACTGTATGAGAGATGGCCTATTATGTCAGAGAGGGAAAAAGACCAGCTAAAGATTAGAATATAATAGCTTTCAGGGTGGTAAATCTGTAAACAATATTCTTAAAGGTATCACAGGCAGGTCCTATGAAAGGGTATCCTTGAAATCCAGCTACTTGGGCAATACCTGCATTTAGCTGATGGGGCTAAGGATGCACCTATTCTTTGGTGGCCCACATACTGAATTTTTCTTTCCATGAAAACCAGTGTGGAAGCAGAAGAGATGCCAATATGCATCCTGATCTCACACACAGTGTGGAGCACACACCCAGGCTCATGAGCTTTGCTATGCTCCTGGATCCATTAACATCAACATAGTCCTGATTACCACCTGAGAAAGAGAATTTGGATACTGAAGAGGCAAGAGGATCCTGGAGCAGGCTGTAGGGATTTCCACAAGGATTCCCACAAGTATCCACTGTGGGAAGAGCGTAGTCAAAGAAATCTGTCTGGAGGGGGCATAGGATCTTTGACAGATCAAGCAAGTTCATTTTTCTAGGCATGGTTTTGTTGTACTTGAACAGAATCTGAATCCAAACAAATCTAGGCCTCATAACAGTTCTCATCTGTCACCAAGGATCTATCTGCTGGATGTTCTAGGAGAAGCAGAGTTGCTAACTTAGTTTGGCCCCACAGATATGACCGGGTCTACATCACGGTTTGCTCACCACCAAACAAGAAATCCAGAATGCAGTGTCCAAATTCTCATACATGTTATCTTGTGTAATTACAATGAAGTGTCCCCTAAATTTCATGGAGAAGGTCAGTGGAGATTTCCCCCTGTGTAGGGACAGTGTCACACAGCAAGTGGAGAAGGTACAACACCTTCCTGTACCAGCTTTGCCTGTACTTCCATGGTTAACAAGGAGGGACAAGTCAAGATGTGTTTAGGAGGAAGAGGTGGACAGAAATAAGGCATAACACAACAGCACCGCGTTATGCACTACAATCCTCTTTTCTTGTAAGAGGTCCAGCTGTTACAAATGAACTTGGAGTTGGAGCGCACTATGGTGCTGAGCTGAGTTTAACGGAGCGAGCAATTAGGGTCTGCACTGTACAAAACTTGTTTGTCCCTAACAGCAAGTCACTTTCAGTCATGCAAGGCTGTCAGCTTCAAGGCTGGAGAGGAAGCCTTCATTAGGTACAACATGAAATAACTAGTAAAACAATTTAAATGATGGCTGGCCCAGCAGTTATGTGAGGTGTTTGGGTTCCTGCTCTGTCACAAGGTTCTTGTGCAGCCTGGAGCAAGCTAGCTACCCTGCTGTCCTCAGTGCTCCTTCCACAGAACTGGGACAGCAATCCTTTCCCTTTTAAATGGATGCAAACGATCACACAGCTGCAGAGAGGATCTTGACAGTCAACTAGACAGAAGGTTTTTTTCAGGTATGAAGTTCTCTCAAAAGAGTTGTGGTGGAAATCCCATCATCTGAACTGTTTCCAGGCAGAATGAGTGTGGCCTAGGAGAATGCTGTCTCAACAGGTTCTTATAAGCAGATTGAAAATTAAACTTTTGCACCTTGTAGACTATCCTTCTGTGCCAAGAGAACAGATAACTTTGATTTATGAGAAGCAAATCCTGAGAGGTGCTAGACATGCCTATCAAAATGACGGGCAACACCCACCCAGAAATGCTCCTGGGCTAAAACCTAAAAAATACATCACATCATATTTCACTTTAGGAATCCCTTTGCTCCTGGGACTAGTCACCTCACATGTCACAGCCCAAATCCATAGGGAACAACTACCAAAATAATTGTTTTGACCAAGTGTCATAGACTGTAAGCTTTTATCACAGCAGCCTGTGTGTTTGTGGCATAATAGGAGATTAGGACTCACGTGAGGAAGAAACAGCTTGTCACCTCATCGATCAGAAGGTCACACAAGAGACCAGTGTTGCCATCATTTCGGAACAGGAGCAAGTTAGAGGAGGGACAAGGAAATTACTGCAGCTATGGAAGAGACATAGATCACTTCCCTACTCACACCTGGCCAGCTACTTTGACCATCGAGTTAAGGCAGAAAACAGCATGACAGATTGAGGATACGTCTATGTCAAACTGTGAACTCCATTTTGTTCTATGAAACGTGTTTTGTGTCAATGCCTCTATATAGTGCTGTGACCTTCATTGAAGAATGTCACCGCATGCTGGATTGCAAACTCATTTGTAGATTACAGCATACATTTTACTGCAAGAAGCAAACAAGCCATCAGCCATGAAAAACTCTCTCCTATGGGAACAAAAGTATTTTACTGGATTTTTGTCTTTGAATACCTCTCCCAGCTGCAGCTGAGGAGTAGGCTGATGGTAAAGCCTGGAAGGAGGACCATATGGACAAAATAAAGCAGAGCTCAAATGCAGGCAGGCTGGAAGTAAAACTCACATAATCTTGGGGTTACGATTATCTCAAGATCAGACTATAGGAGAGCCGTGCTGAGTATTCGTGCTCTTTCTAGAGTGATTTGTTAACAGTGAAGTGTTTGGAATTTAGAACATCCTTCCCTCGTGAACTGCCGTTCCTGGGATGCTGCTAGAGTTTCCCTGCACGTAGAGCCTAGCAAAAGGGGTCTAAGCAGCCAAGGAATTGGGAAAGCAGAAGGATAAATTTAGAAGTGCAAAGCCCATGCTGATGAGTGTGCCTGTACTCAGATCATACCCACGAGGCCCACAAATAGGAAAAGACACCAGTTTCTAGAGACATATCTAGCAATTTCAGAGCTAAAGATGATTACAACGCATTTCCCAAGTGGGTAACTAGCCAACTGCAGATGGCTGTGACCATTGCCCCTCTGCCTGTGCACTGCCCTTTTCCCAGACTGTGTACCCACAGCAAAAGCAATGGCTTCAAAGCCGAACCAAGGCAGCTCACCTTGTACTTGCAGGACCAGGGGAAGGACATTTACAAACTTTTCAAACAAATAAGACAGACATACTGTATAATTCAGGGTGACTGTTTGTAGACTGCTGTGCTGGCCATAACAAGTCATGACTACCAGGAGACCTTTCCGTGAAATGCTCTAGGACAATCCATAAGCATTGCTCCTCAGGAATTTCCTTCTGCCAGTTCTTCTGCCTAAGAAACAGTGAGGTTTGCTAGCAAAATCTGTGAGGGACAACTCGAACTATTGAATTACATAAAAATAAAGTGAAGCAGTCCCTTCTGCTGTAGGATTTGTCTCCCTGGACTCTCTGCTAGGGCTCCTAGCCATTACCGGTGAGTTGAGATTAGAGAGGCATAATTTCCATTTTAAAAATCCATTTTCATCCTTTCTTTCTCCTGCTATGTAGGAAGACAGAAAACTGCTCCCAAGCTAAAAGTGGTACTGAGTCAGTTTACCATGTCTGATTTTGATTTGACAGATTTGCAGAAAAATTTCTGGGAAGAAATAGCATAGTCATGGCAATTTCCTTCCTTAATTTTAAAGGCCCACTATATCAAATCAAAGATTGTAAAATCTAGAATTTTATTTAGTCTCTCTCTCTGGACAGTCATGTCTATGAAAGCCAGAGACTGAAGGGAGGCATTCAGTGACCATGTCAGAAAGCTCTGTGTCTTCTTGTCAGATGCCCCATGAGAAAGAAATGCCTTTCATTACCAGTCTAGTCCAAGGGAAAAGAGGAATAAGACAGAGAGAGAAATATAAACAGATAAACTCACCACAAGTCTGGATGTATATTTTTTTTAAAAATTTCTCAGGTGTCCGTGCCCAAGCATGTGGAGTTTCCAGCAACAGGATGAAACAGGAAGATTTTTTTTAAATCCACAATCACTTACCCAAACTAACATTGCCTAACTACTAACCAAGATGTGAGCTAGGACAAATACTTACTGTCAGATGTAATACAGTGAAACAAATCACTTTTTTTCCTCCTTCATCTGATTTTTTTCCCCATCGTACTGTTCATCCTTGCAGACCACGGAGTTTAGCACTCTGAGCTGGGATGTGCTTTTGGTAGTATTTTCTATAATAGGAGAAATGGGTTTGAATCTATCCAGGTAGTTCAAAGGGTTTACTTCTCCGGTTTGCACCCAAGCACTTGTCGCTGCTGAATTCAGCCAGGGCAATAGATAGCAAAGTATCATGGTGCCTGTTGTCAGGACACTGAGGGTTAGCTAAAAGGAGTGGAAGGGCGTAGGTTGAATAAAGGCAAGAGAAGCCAACAGATGTTCACTGGAGCAAACTAGTTGTAACTGAGCGAGACTTCTCAGTGGAAGATAACAACAATCACTTATTTCAGCTATTTTTAGATGAAGATACTGTGGAACAAGACGTGTTCTATGATACTATGATTCGATGTACTACGTTTCTCAGCGGAGAAGGAATGCAAAGCATCTATATGAACATGATGTGAATAGCTTGTATTTTACAATGTGGATGTATGGAGAGATGCTTCTACTCATACAAATTTACACAGAGGGTCATGTTTGACAGTGAACACTCACTTGTGGCAATGCTGACATGCTCCTGTGGTTGCAGAAACATGTATGTTCCTTACGAATGGGTTATAAAAAAAATGTAGCAGACTCAAGTTCTAAACCTAATTAGGCACCTGAAAATATGGTGAGTCTGATTTAGATCTCTTAAAAAAAAAAAAAAGTTAAATAGACTTATACCTGCTAGACACGGGATCTATTACAAATAACAATGACTGTAGACAACACGCACTGAAGCTTTTTTTAGCCCACATTCTTACAATCTGCTGAGCATATAGTATTTCTACAACATGCTGCTGCTAACTCTGTAAAACTGAGGTACACTGGGAGTAGCATAATGCCAAAACGTGAACATACAGGGCAGAAAGGAAAACTGTCCTTTTCCCTCTTAGCCTGTTTGCCAAACAGCTGAACCTCGTTGGGCTGGATCCAACCCTCACTCAAGGGAATGAAACAGGACAAGCAGTACAGCCAGTACAGCAGTACAGTACAGTTTGGGACTGATTGTCCCAAACCAGGCAATATTTGGCAGCCTGAAGGTGGACCCACAGGGCAGGACTCCCTCCACAGCCAAGGGAGCTGCAACCAGAGGTCATACAGTGTGTCCTTAGTATGTGCATGCAGCGCTGCTTCTGAATATATTCCCTATGTCTCTGGAAGAATTCACCTTTTATGTCCTTAAACCATATACCTCATCCACTTCTCCTCCCCTGCCACTGGGCCAGAGGTTTTAGCAGTATAATTTAACCAATAATAAAGTAGTGCTTGGTCCTTGGTTTCTTTAAAGGAAAAGCTTCTTTACAAATGGAAGGAAAAAGATTTCTCCTTAAAGAACGCCAAGAACTTGTCACAAACAATGGCAACGTCAGGGCACAGATTTAAAAGTTACTTGTTTTCCTACTGCTTTTTGCAGGAAGGGTGAAGTGTCAACTTTTAGTTTGGATAGCCTGACTATGAGTATTAAATATAAAATGGTCAAATGCTTCATGCTATTCAAACTAGGCTTGTACTTCCAAGAGTTTTCTGCTTTTATGTAGGCTTTCAGCTGGATATATGTAGAGATGTATACATGCATGTACATGCCAAAAGCTAGATAGACATACATTTACACAGACACTGTTCAACCTGCAAAGACTAGACCTCATCTGGGGTCATTCAGACCTGCTCTTCTGTGCAAAAATGCTGATTGATGTAACCGAGAACCTGGCCCTGGAAGCACTGCTGACGCAGCCACAGTTGCCTCTTGTTTCCCCAGCCATCACCAAGAGGAGCAATAACACATTATGGGATTTTCAAGACTGACTCCCCATGTCAGAAAATCCATCGGGCTGGGAGCAAAGATACCAGACATCGGGGGTGCAAGGCAGCATGCCAGTTACAGGCACTGACTTACAGCAACCTTGCTGGCATCCCAGAGAAGCTGGGCTGTTCTGCCTTGCTCCCAAAAGGTGCTCGGGCACCACTTCCTTGGAGTGCTACTTTAGCAGTGGTCTAACACAATACATCTCAAGGAGCATTTATGCTGTGTTCACTGCGCATTCAACTGTGGCCACTTCAAAGGTTTAGCCAAGTATTTTATGGCCATGGTAAAGGGTTCTTATTGATTTAAATTGCAAGCCTGGCTCCCGTCAGCTTCACTTGAGGGCAAAAATGCAATAAAATATCCCACAGCAGAGAGACAGACGTATCACATTGAAAATCTTAAGACATCCTTTTCACTATAATCACCTTCAGCAGTGTGCTTTTTTTTTTCTTCTTTTTTTTTAATTTTTTTTAAGGACAAGGTTATCTTAGAGATTTGTCCATCTCTACAGATTTGTGAGGGGCTGCCTCTAAGATCTGCCAGCAGGTCCATCCAGTGGCAGGCATGAACCAAACCCCATGGGGTTTGGATTTTTCCCTATTTACTGTACACACACATAGCATTGATGGGATGACACTGATGTATTGGCAAATGTTAGCATGGAGTTGTAGAGTTTGGTCATGAAATTATTTGCATATGTGGCAAGAAAACCCCAGGCAACTCAGAAGGGCATGGGGACCCCATCCCTGCACCCCTGGGATCCTCTGCCCTCACTGGGAGACTCCTGCCATCACTGGGAACCCTACTCCGGACCAGGAAAGGCCTTCCACCCTGTCATGGTTTTGAAAAGGGAGAGATGTTGTCAATTTGGAGCATTCTTTACCATCTTCTCGTTGTGGTGATGCTTTTACGCAGCCGCAAAGGAGGGCTCCTCACTGGGGAGGTGTGAAAAAACAGGCAATACTTTTTTTGTGTACTTCACAGGAGGTTTCTTTATAGTAATTTACCTGAAACGCACCTGAGGTGAAGATAACCTCCGGACACATCCGGAAAATAGCAAATGACTGCTAGATATCTGACATTTGAAATAACATGTTTCTGGAGGGTTGACATTACAAGAGTCATTTCACTTCAAAATGTTATTCCTAACGTAATTTTTTCAAATTCATAGGAGGCGCTTGCTAGGATTCAGCGCAGCACCGGAGTCACTCGAAAGACAGAGGTCAAATTCATTTCATTTCTTTTATGTTTTCCTCTCCCCGCTAGATGAAACAAATGATTGAGCCGGGAACACTTGGCAGGTCGGTGGCTGTGCGCGGCGGCGCCGTCACAAGATCGATTTTCCCCATCCGGGGGGCGCGGGCGGCATGGCTGACATCTGTCGCGGTTGTCATGGCAGCCCGCAGCGGGGCTGGGGTCAGGCCTGACAGGGAGGGCCTCCCCGCCTCCACCCGCCGCACTTCAAGGTTAACAGCCAATGGACCAAAGAAATAGGCAATTATAGTGCAGTCAATTCTGGTTAGGGAAATACCCGAGAAGTAAATATATCTGATCAGCGGATGAAAATGAAGCAGCCCGGCGCTGTTGATGGGGGGTGGCAGTGCCCTTTGGGGCATGGGGCTTCGCCCTCCCAGGCCCAGCGGCCACCTTCACCTGCCTCGGGGGCCGAAGGAGCGGAGGGTGGCTTCCCTCTTCCATCCAGGGACGGTCCCTGTCTGCTGAGGGACACCCAGCCAAGGGCTGGTGAAGGCCACCAGCACCCGGGGAAGCTCTCCCTCCCGGCACAGTCTGCCTCATGCTTGGGCAGTTGTAGTCACCAGGCAACCCACTCAGGGGGCCTAAACAACTGCTTCATTAAATTATACCTCCATGTAACCGTGTAACTGCACATATATATATATATTATAACGTTGGTATCTTTTCTACAGATGGGCTGGTTGTAGAATAAAAAGGGGGCAGAGGGGAGGGGAGGGCTCCTCAGGACAGCAGCAGCAGCTGAGCAGGAGCAGAGGTCGCCCTCCCTCAGCCCTCAAGGCAAAACAAGCCACCACCACCCCCAGCAACTGGCCTCTGGCACCCAGTATGCAAAGCATCGAAGCTCAGCATCCTCAAAACCTCACGGTTTACCTCAGTTAAGTCTTCCCATCTTCCCCAGAGGGAAGGGTAAATACAGGAGGCCATCCCAGAGCAGCTGTGGTGTAGATGCAGGAGGAGGAGGCAAGAAGCTGGGTTCCTGGGCTGCTGAGGTCCCTGAGCCTCCAAGTCAGCTGTAATGTTTGCAGGACACCAAACTATTTCCCCCCTCCAAGGAGCAGCAAGGTGTTGGGAGGTTGCATGCAGACACATCTAAGGACGCCAGAGCACGTGAAGTCCCTGCAGGACGTCAGGCCCATCTCTGCTCCTCAGTGATTTTGGAGGTGAAGTTGGTTGTTCTGGACTGCCTGCCCCTCAAGCGATGGATGCCTCAGCTAACTCCAGAGATGCCCTGTCTCCTGCATGGCTTTCCTGCTGCTGCTACTGGGGGTGGCCCAAGGAGGGTGGGAGAGAGGCCACCTCAGAGACAGCAGCTCCCGGGACTAGCTTCACAGGCTGCTTCTGCGTGCTCTGTCATCACAGGCAGGATGGAAACCCTTTCCTCTGCCTCCCACTGCCCACGGAAAGGAGGAAAATCCCCCTGGCTTGGCACTTCGAAGGCTGCTCTCTCTGAAATGCGTGTACTAGCTCCTGCGCCTCGGGGTGTGATTCTGCCCGAGCCAAAGCCCCTTGTCAATCACCCCTGGCTCCCAGAGGGATCAGCACAGCAGAATGGAGGCTTGTTTTCCGGGCAGCTGCAGCTCCTCCAGAAAGAGGCTATCTGAATCAATGAAAACATTCAGTTTTAATGACCGCAGAAAATAAATCCCTCAAGATCATGAGTTTGTTTCAAATGATGGATCAAAAGCAATACTGGCATTTCCTTCTGAAAAATTTTCCCAGTATCTCAGCGTGGTAGCAATCTTTCTCCCTACACTTCTGACTTTAATCCAGAGCTACAACTGGAACAAGATGAAACTTTTCACTTCCAAGAGCACAGTGAACTAGAGCTAACATTGCAAAATTTTCACGATCAGCCCCAATTCCGAACTGTGTCTACGACTCCAGTTGATTCATCATTTCTTTCTGCCCGTATCTGTTTCCTACTCAATCGCCTGCAGTGCTCCTGTGTTCCCCGGGCTGTGCTCAGCCACGTGTGGGCTCACGTGGGGTCAGGGCAGGGTGTCGAGATGCAGCCTCGCTCCTCCAGCCTCAGCACAAAGGTCCAGCCGCCGGCGCTCTGCAGTAACAGTGCGCACAGCACCTGAAAGCTTCTTGCTGGCATTTATGAGACCAAAATCCTAGTCTCTTTGGTATAAACAATTTTGCAGATCTTGTGTTTCTAAAGACATTAAAGACTGGGGAGCCAAGCTTTGCTTTTTTTTTTTTTCCTTCTTTTGGTTTTTTTTTTTCCCTGAGAAGCCTTTCTTCAGATTTGCCCTAAGCAGTCTTTTCCACTGAGAAAAGCTTGCACAAAACAAAATGCTGTTCACCAGACTTTTATTGATGAGAAAAGGAAGTACCAAAACCTGAAGATTTTTTTCTTTTAGTTATTAGTGTCTCAGCTGTCATCCTGAACTGAGATTTTGTTGATCTCCTGTTGCCCTGCTACCTTGCTGTCAATCTCCTCAGCATATTGCCTGGGTACCAAATTATTTGATGTTGCCCCTCAGATGCCCTCTGGACTCATTACATGGCTATTAATGTCTCTATGTTACCGTCTCCATCTGCTAAGGAATCACTTTCAAAGTATACTGTGTTTTCCCTAAGATCTCCCTCTGGTACGCTAAAAAAGAAATATTTATTCCTAAGAAGGTCACCACCTCTATTTAGTAACCTGTTGAATGGATTCAAGATGCTTCAATTGCAAGCTTTCTAGGGCAGGGCTTATTTTTGTGTCACTCGTGGATACTCAGCACCTGCTAAAATGATCCTGTGCTTCAGAAGGAGTCTTCATCTATTACTGCAGCAGAAATAACAAACAGACAAAAAAAAGCTTTCCAGATCTGGGGTCAGAGTGATACTATTTTTCCCCATTTTGGTCACATTTGTTGTCCCACAAAAAATGATTCATGAAGTCATTTAATTTCTCAATCCTTTATGTGATCAACGCAGCAGAATTTATAATGCCCATATACTCTGTGGAAGGCACCAGTATGTTGCAGCATTTTAACCTTTTAAATATTCCGTATTTCAGCTGGCTAGCCATCCTACCCCTTCTGCACAGTTCACTGCAGCTGTAAATAGTGGAGGGAAAAGAACAGACAGACAATCAAATTACAAAAATCTGAAAAGGTCAAAACTGCACAATTTACTACTACCTTTTCCAAAATACATGAGATTTTAGGATCCTATTATTTTCTTTTGAAACACTTAATTAAAAGAAGCAAAAATTGCATAACAGGGAATGTGTTGATGGAAAAATTAGTAAGGTGGTCCTTGTATAAGATGTGTCACCAGTGTAACTGTTTCTTTACAGTCTTAATGTCAACTACTCCTGGTCTTTCTCTGTTATTAATAGCCAATCCTGCAGCTGCCTTCTGTAGAGCATCCCAGCAACTCGCCAGCCCTCAGACCTCCACCCTTCCTCTGCTTTTGATCTGTTCTTACAAGCAATTAAGTGAAAAACTGGCAATTTTCTTCAGGGAGAGAAATTTTGCAAACACACCAAATTCACTGCGCAGATTCCATGCTACTGTAGACTGGAGGACACCAATATGCAGGAAACGAAGAAGACAATCTGTCTTGGGATATGGCACCCCTAGACAACACTACAATCTGCATTCACTTGAATAATATGCATGGAGCCTCCTCTTAGACCGTGAAGATGACACTGGAAAATGGCCCTCCCTCCACATTTGCAAGACCGCCATTCGCATTGCAAATCAGTTTGCTCTTTTTCCCGGCAGGATCAATTTCTACAGCATTCCACCAGCTTCCCCATCCTCTCCCCAGGTCCTTGCATCCACGGTAAATAATTCAAACAATTCCTTCTGTAGACAGGAAGCAGCACCACCCCTCTCTTCCTTGGTGCATGGGGAAATCGCTCAAGGATGACAGACTGCCACAGCTCCGATGCCCCCAGGTGTGGGCTGCTGTCGTGGGACTCCAAGAATTGCAGGCAAAAAAAGTCATTTTTTTGCTCTGTGTCGCTTATTCAGCCATTTCAGCATGTGGAAAAGAGACTTCTGCTACTTTGCCATTTCAGCTGACTGCTCTTTTCTGTGGAAACGCTGGCAAATAATCGTTAGAATATATTTGTTCTGAGACTTCTCACTTTTTTTCTTTCTGTTGAAATCACATTTATGTCGTATTATGACTTTTTGCTTGGATATCTTTGACAGTAACTTAAAGCAAAAGCAGCAGAAAATGAACAGAAGACAGACACTTTGTTTTTTATACCACATGAGAAGTAGGGGAAAAAAGGACAAAATAAATGTAAAAGGTGGAAAGGAAATAACCACTCTTCTGTTTTTCCACAGCTCTTTAATGGAAAAGTAAGTTTAAAAAGTACTAGAATAGTTTTTCTTCTGTCAGGCCCTAGGTTTATTTTCCTACTAAGGAAAAAGAAGCAAGAGCGTGTGGGATCTTATTAATTTGGTCTTATTTTCAATAAGAAACTGTGAAAAAAGTATCCTCACTTTTGTGCCTGGCCTCTGTACCGTGCTTGGTCAAGGACCCCTGACTGGGGACGTGCCCTTGTAGCACTACAGCTCTGCACCAGGGCAAGAAACCATCCCAGTGCCATGAAGCGTGCTTCAGTGGGTACCTTCCACCTTCTTCCAGGGCCGAGCGGTGGCCCCAAACACATAACTGGGAAGGATAGAACTCTACTGGGGCTTGGATGGAGCGGCACCTGCTCAGATTAAGCTGACTGAAGCGTTGCCAGCTTAGCTGGGAGGGCCTGAAGCTGGCACCGGCACTGCATTTGCATTCATGCAGCCATGAGACAGAGGTCAGTCACACAGCACGGGCGCTGGGGACCAGGCAGCAGCGTGTAACCTCATGCCCATGCCCCGTGCTTGGGGCAGAAGGAACCACAGGCTGCAACAGGCTGGTGGGCAGTGATTTTCCTCAGGTCATGCACTGTGTGAGGATTCACAATTATGTGGAATCGCATCATTAATAAAAAGGCACCGTTTCCAGATTTCGTCACGTACAAACAGGCCAGCTTTCTATTCACTGGGTTCTAACTGCTGAAGAGACAATCTTAGGTATCCAGTTTTGTTAGAAAAACATCTTAGCCTGGATTTAACATGTCCAGTCGTGGAGAAAGAGCCCCAACTCCTGGTAAATCATTCCAACGGTCAGTTACTCTCTATGTAAACACTTCAGTGTTTAGGGAAAGCTTTTGTCATCGACTTTAACTCGTACCCATTTCCTTCTACTTCCTATTTCACTTCATGTTTTCTGCTGCCTCGTCTCATTTTACTGTCAGCTGTTGTTTGTCGCCTCCTTTCCCCTCAGCTTTGCTTCCTACCCAACTTCTATTGTTTCTGTCTTCTCAGCCTTTTCCCCCTTCCACTCCTTCTCCCTCTCTGCTTCCTCCTAAAACATCTGCCGCCTTCCGAATTTATCTGCTCTGCAGAATTTCATCGCGTCCGAATACAACCGTGGCACAAAGCTGGCTGTGATTTAGTCACCAGCAATCTGTCACTTAACCACAATGAAACAGTCGCAAGCAAAATTCCATCATATAAGAGGAATTTCCTGCATGGAAATTATATTCTTGGATGAGAAGAGCATGTGTCCTGTGTCAAGTGCCCCTGCAACACCCCGTTCTTTGCAGAGCCAGAACCTGCATTTACTTCAGTCTAAGAGAATGCCAAACAGGGCCTTCTGGGGAGGGACAAAGTAGCACAAACTACTGAAAATCAAGATAAATCAAGCCATGACGTAGAACATAAGCACTATGCTCTGTTCAATTCAGCTAGGGAGCTCAACTTGTTCAGCACTGTAGGTTATTTTCCATTTGTAATTAGAGCAACAAAGAAACAGCCTTTCCCTGTTCTGCTCCATCAGCACAGCCCCAGCAAACATCCTCATTTTCAATAACTCTTCCCCTTTATCTCACTCTGCCTGATGCCTAATAAGCTGATTGCTATTTACTTTGGACCAACAGCTAATCTGTTAATGATTGATTTTAAATTTTTACAGCCATTTGTCTTTGGCAGGACTTGAGAGTGTGAGCAGCAGTCTCTCCTACCTGATGAATTGGCTTTTCTTTAAAAAAAAAATAAGATTTAAGTCAAAAGTCTTCACCGTAATGTTTTGCTGACAAACAGCTGATGCGCGGTGAGCACATTTTAGACAAAAGGGTAAACCTTCATCCAAAAATTCATCAGCCTTTGAAACCACCAGCAAGTAAAATAAGTGGACATTTTGTTAATGGTTGTAGAGGGGTAAAGACCTCCTTATGAAGTAAAACATAATTGTACTATTAATTCACAGGTTTTAAAATTCTTAATTAACAAAATTGATGCTTGTAACGATGAGTAGGTAGGGAATAAGAACTAATACAGCTACTGTGCTCCAAAATGATCTAAATTGTATACCATATGATATATGTATTACCATGATATATGCCTAAAAGTGAATTTCATTTCCCATTAAAGGACTGCCAAATAGACAGTAGTTATTTTAATTGGTACAACACAGCAGTGTGGTGCAATTTAATCATTGATTCTAAAAATGGAAAAGTGAATAATAACAGCTTAGCCTGTATATTCTGAAAAGAATAGGAAAAATTCTATACCAGGAAGCTATGCATATTTATAAATGTTGTTTCTTCAACGAGCCACTTAGGGATAGGCCCTGCAAGGAAATAAATCATGCTTAGAATGCCTATACTGTGTCTCTCCCATAGATCGCAAAGCACTTTACAAAGCAAGGCAAGATGTGTTTTACAAAGGGGAGAAGCCAAATATTAAAAAGCTGATTTCCCTAACACCGAGAAGGATCCAGATCCAGAGTCTGGATTAGGACTCACCCTGGAAAATAGCTCAAATCCAAGAAAACAGTGAAGCCTCTTTGTGTTGAACTATCAACAAGTTCTAACAATGCCTTTTAATCAGTCAGTGACTGTTCTCTGTATTTATACAAAGCTGTATATGTGTGTAGAGTTGGACTCAGAGATCCTTATGGGTCCCTTCCAACTGGAAACGTTCTGTGATTCTATATATGTGTCCAGGATCCAGGTACCTAATGAGGGATGATCTGACAGAAACGTGGAGGCAACCTAACAGGTCGTGCAGCTGTTCTGTCCCCTCACTGACAATGAAATAGCAGAGGAGAAGGTTGTTTAATCTTCCTCAGTCCCACACCACAGCTGTGGCACCACAGGTAGCCTCCAACAGGCTCGAGTTAGGGAAGCCTAACAACTACTCCCAGGCAGCCCCAAAAGCAGGCTAGGGTACATGGGGGTTGGGAGCCACCATTCCCATGTACACCTCTTGCATAATTTGGCCAGGACCGATTAGCCGTAACCAAACATAAACTCCACATGTACATCCCACAAAAATTTTGAGCCTGTGGCTAGCTTTAAAATGCTAGAAAGAGGCACTTTCTCAAAGAAGACGAACACCAGTGTAACCAGCGCAACATTCTGGCAATGCCAGCACAGGATCACAAACATTGCTACGGAGGTTTTGCGTTCCACTGACTGGCTGCATAACTGCAAAGCACCAAAAAGGAAGCACTGAACTGTTTGAAGGATGGAAACTCTAATCTCATTAATATTTTAGATGCCACAAGACATGGAAGCTCGATCTGCCGTCAGCAATATCATGGAGAGAATCAAGGCGACTTGGGAACAGGATTCATGGGCCTCCACAATGGTCTATTGACCTTCTGGTGAAGCAGATACCGTGTGACAGAGATTGCCTATCTCAGCAGACAGGATGGAAACAGGAGAAACTGTTAAATATAACCAGGTAGACAGTGATGAATTGACATGCTGAAAAATCGAACGCTTCAGTAATCAGCCTAAGGATCTGATATCAACAACATTTTTCAGTTTTGTCCAAATTCATTGAAAGGTGTAGTTTAGCAAGCTCACTTCTCGTTGGTAAGACCTTTCATCTTTATGCAGGTTTTCTGATTGGATTCCGAGACATCATCACTGGGCTCTGTGTCATTGCTGTTGTTTGCATAGGAAACAGAGAAAACATTTGCATGAGTGCAAAGCGGCCCAAACAAGCCCAGAACTGGAGAAATAGCTTAACTTGCAACATTCGTTAAAAAGTATTACCCTTCCCCGCTTTCAGTGAGAAGTTAGAGCCAAATTCAATCCCAACATTTACATCCATGGTTGTGCAATGACTCCAAGCGATTTCCAAAACGTATCTGTGGTCCTGATCCAGCATCAAGGAAACGTCAGACTGAGAAATGAGGAACCCATCCTCAGCCTTTGTGGCAAGCTGGAGATGACATTTGAGGCACGCTTCACAGCAGTGCCCAAAGAGAGGATCTTGGCAGGCTGCAGGTGGCCTGGAGGAGCTGGTCTCCATCAGTTTCATGGGTTATTTGCCCAGGTTGAGAGAAGGTGACATTCAGGGCTTTCTTGCCAGGTTGGAGGTGAATTCCACCCCCACAGCTCTGAGTTCTTCCCTTGGATGAAAGCTGTTTACTGAAAACTTGAAACAATGAAATACTGCAGGTATATTTAGCACTCTGAAGCTTTTGTAACCATAATTCTAATTACAGAAGTCTAATGAATGTCTTTATGGCTTCATTAAATCTTTGGGATATTTATATTATCCGAAGAAATAATCTCCGTCCATTAAGAGTGCATAAATCCTGAAGCAGAACTTTAAAAATTGCTATGGATATGCTTATTTCATTGCAAAACACATATAGAGAACTTAAAGAAATCCATTAAGAGGATTATATACCTTTCTTCTAAAATATATTTTGAACATAATATTTTATTACCGAGGTCTGACGGCTAGCAAAGGAATGCAGGAGAGGGCATTCTAAAGTAATTACTCACATGGTCAAATGGACAAAAATTATTCAGCTAATGTTTCAAAGATCTTTCATAAGGGAAAAGTTTAGTGTAGTTTTCATCTGTATAAAGAAGCCAGGTTCCTTTCATCTCCAAATTAAATGCTAGGGGCACAAATGTCATAATCTGGAATTTTTAAAAAGAAAATGATATTTTTCAGGGTGTATTTATTTCAGGCATGTGCACAGGAATTAAAGGTTCTTAGAACAGCTATAAATTGCACATGCAAAGCACTGGTTTTGCAACAAGTGCAGTTTTTGTGGGATTGACTCTTATCCAGACAGGAGGCCGATGCCACCTGAGATGTCCTTGGGCAGCTGTGCTAGCCTTCACCTGCCAGTCCAGATGGACACAAGGTCCTGTGCCAGCCTGAACAGACCCCTAAAGTGTCCAAGGCCATCTCCATTGGAACAACACAGCCATGTGCTGATAACTGGGTTTCACCTCACCCATCTTCATACACATCTCGTGCATCCAGAAAGTGTCATATACCTCAGTCCCTGGGGAGCTCTCTTCTCCAGACACCCACTGAAAAGTGGGTCTCACCATCTGAGAAAAATAAACACTTCTGAGTTACAGATGGATTTCCTATTTTCTTTCATCAGTCCCCAACCATCTCCCTTTCTCTTTCCTCACTTCTGAGGAAAAATGAGCCTCAGATTCTTGCCTGACCTGACCTTCTCAGATCCATTTAGAACCTGACTGACAAACTGAAATCAACAAAGAACTTTTCCTTTCCCTTTTCCCTTCATTCCTCCATCTATTTCCTACTTGGGCTTTCCATCCCTCTGCCATATATCAGGACAGTGGCCATATTCTTTAACAATTTCAAAGCCAGGGCTCTAACTTGCAGCATGATTTTGAGCACAGTAATAACTGGCATTGGCTAGGTTTCTCAAGAAAGGTTGATAATATACTTCTTCCTCTTTCTGCATTTCAACTTCCGCATGGGTTGCATTGGATTCACGTTAGGTTTTATACTATTACATCATCATTTCCCATTAATATCACACAAAAAAAAAAAAAAAAGCAGTATTGTCCCCAAACTGAGTGTGTGGTATAGCTAGGAGCACCCTCAGCAGCAAACAGATAGTGGCTGTCCCTGGTGTATCCCACAGCTACTGAGGAGGACAGATTGAGCCCTGTTCAGACATCAAGTGGTGCTACTGAAAGCATACCAGCATCTCTGCAGGGACCTATTTCAGAAAACCAGGAATTTGCCATAAAATTGTGTGTGTGTGTATTCATAGATCTCTTACTAAGAATAAACCCTCTGGATTACGGCAGAAGGCTAAGGCCGTGGCAGTTCGACATGGAAAGCAAATAGGCTCTAGGGATGCCATAATCCAGACAGGTTTGCTAGTGTATCATGTGCCCAGGTGTGCAGAGCCGGTGGTTTGTGTGTCCTGGTTTTCTGTGAGCAGTAATAGCTGTGAGCTGTGCTAAGCACTACCGACTATGCGCTACACAGAGATAAAATCATGGAGCTAGTGCTGAGATTCACCTGGAACAAGGTTGCATGATGCTTACAGGGCTCATCTATGGCGGTGTTTCAGGTTCTAACAGGTGCCCACTTATGGATCAGTGCAGAAGCAAAAAATCCCTTAATTGTCCCCATTTACTTCATAATGGTTTGTGCTGCAGAACAGTCTTGGAGCACCGAATTAATTTTGGAGGAAAACAAACCAGAAGATAAGCTCCAGGAGTGCACCTGATACACTCCCGCTGCTAATAGGTGTTCAGTGCTGGGGGTCTGCTAGAGTTCATCTTAAGTAAAACCCCAAAGAGCATAAAGCTTGTGTGTCAGGTCCTCAGCGCTGGCTGGTTTACCCTGCACATCCACTCCTATTGGGCAGCACTACTTGCTCAGGTAGACATAGCACAGCAAACTAGCCACAGCTAAAAAAAAATTTTAAAATTCATATGTCTGGGGAGACAAACAGACATTAGAGCTGTGTCTTCCTTCCTACTACCCTCACTCTTCATCTTTCTTAACAGAAACAGGTGTACCATTTGTTGTGTTTTACTCCAGCCCCTTTGAATTTAATAGTAATTCCTTGGATTTCAGTCAGCTTGGGTGAGATTTTTCATACATTTCTATATACACTAGGGACTGGCAAAAATGCCTTAGAACAAGACATGTAAGAGGCTCATTCTGGTTAGCTTATCAAAACAATAATGCAATTACTTTTTAAGCAGTAAATACTGCGGGCAGTGTAGGAGTTCTTGTCTCTTTATGTCTTCAAAGCAAGGCTAGATATCTTTCTGGAGAATGTGTTTTAACTGACTGTGACTTACACTTTAGGATGTTTCCCTTCATTTTACTGGTGGTGAAAGACAGTGAAGCTTTGCTGTAGCATTTTTTTTAATATATATTTCAGTTTCATAATGCACATGTTTATGAGGGAAGGAGTGAAGAGAGAGGTTGGCTAAAAATGGACATTGGCTAAAAACGGAGCTAAGATTTTGGAAGAAAAGTCCTTGAACAGAAAAAGTCTGTAATTATCCAGATGGGTGAATTCACAGTATATATGCATACAGAGCTTGCTGGGGAAGTTTGCACTAGTAATAAAGAAATGCACAGTTTGTCTCACCTGGAATCAGGTTCAGTAATTTCTCCTTAAATGCAGCAAGGACATCACCCCGGTACTTGAGATCCCTGAAGTCCAGCCCAAACATCAATAGTCAGCTGAGATGGGCTGCTTAAGCACTTGTGTGGAAATAGATTGTGAAGCAGCTGAAGACAGGTGTTGTGAAGAGCATTTCCAAGGATGTTATTCCCACTTCGGAAGACTACTCAGTTCTGTTTTCTTCTGGATTCCCAGTACTTCTTTCTCTGTCTTCTTCAAACTGTTGAGTGCCAGCCTGCAGCCCCAAAACAGGTCGCCCAATAACTCAATTGCCTGCTGTGGTTGTATTTTGCTGTCCAAGCAAGGGCTAATGGGGTTGTGACTACCTTAGCACTAAATACCATCTATCAGTAAAGAAGCTAAATCCTGTGGGTTGAGATAAGAACAGTTTAATGAGTGAACATAATAACCGCGGCAACAACGACAATGATAATAATAATGATGTAGTCAAGAAAAGTGAGACCACAAAAAGAGAGAGAGAAATAAAACCCAAGGAAAACAAGTGATACACAACACAATTGTTCACCACCTGCTGACCAATGCCCAACCAGTCCCCGAGCAGTGATCGGCAGCTCCCAGACAACTCCCCCCAGTTCATATACCGAGCATGACATTCTAT
>JAVJGJ010000047.1:109710437-109723245 GCA_035590215.1 Microhierax caerulescens
CCCCCCCCCCCCCCCCCCCCCCCCCCCCCCCCCCCCCCCCCCCCCCCCCCCCCCCCCCCCCCGGGTTAGGGCTAGCTCTCATATTTTGCAAAGACGCAGCTATGAAAGAAGGTAGACCTGTTCACGAACATGTAACTAGGCAAAATGGGATGAGTCTAAGCATAGGAAAATTGTGACAGAATATCAGGAAACATTTCCTCACAGTGAGGACTTCAATTGTGTAATGGTCACCCCAGGGAAGTGATAGAAGTCTTGGCACTTGAGTAATTTAAAATTAGAGTGGGTAAAGCACAGGGGAATATCCTGTTGGGAGCAATCCTGTATTGATAGTTGAATAGGCAGAGTCACCTAATTGGTCTTTTCAGGCAGAAGTGGGAGTCTGTGATGACTGATTTGTCCCTTAGGCATTAGGTTGCAGAATGACCATTTTGCATCACTAAATGCCTGTTCCCGATTTTCTGGTTGGGCAGTTTAATGCATTTCCAAGCTTGACTAGCAGAGATGAATATTGTTGCATCCTATATGGGGCATAAAAACGTTAAGCTTGAAAGAAGCTCTTACGGCAGATAAGAGGATTTGTGATTCTGATCCAAAACATTGTGATTAAAATCTAACAGTGTGATGCAAAATTTAATGAATGGCTGTCAGCATCCTTTTGCTCAGGGTTCGATTTCACAATCCGTTTAATTTCGCACTGCTACCAGCAGCAGCAACCCTCCCACCTCACAATGCCGGCAACCGCTGCCTCCCCATCTTCTCCCTTGTGCCAGCACTAGCAACTGTGGGGCTGCACGGCCAGCTAGACCTCTAAAAATGAAGTTACCTTGCAACACCTCCCCAAGAGTAGTGCTCAGCCAAATCAGCTCCCAAAGAATCTGCCTGCTGCGCTGTGTGGATGCTGAGGCCAGCAGAAGTAAGGGGTATGGATACGCAGCTTCAGGTTGGCGGCTTTCAGTGACATCCCGGACTTAAGCCAGCTTGTGCTGATCAGCAAATCCAGTAGTCCTTATTTTAATGCTCTGAAAAAATAAGGCACAGCCAGTATAAGCACTTTGCTGGTTGCGTGGTCGGTCTCCAAGAGCTTTAGCTACCTTAGAGTCATCGTGGGATGACCTTCCCTCTAAGCTCCCCAGTGGAAGTCAGATCCAGCACAGACCCATAGCATGGGACTCAGCTCAACTCATTTAGCAGCCGAAAAGTTAGGCTTCCATCCTGAGGATTCTGCAGCCCAAGAAGAGAGTGGGTGCTCCAGAGGGCGATTCACCTCCTGTATCCTAGGCTTAGCCTCAAGCACCAGCTTCAAGCTGGGATGAATCTCAATGATTGTGGAGGGAGCCCAGGTGACTAATTCAGACTAGATATCTAATTTTCCACAGTGAAAGTGAGCTGGGTTGAATGCCTATCCTTGGATATAGAGAATTGGTCCATGAAGTGCTTGTGCTAATGATAAGCTTCAAAATGATGTTGAAATATTGTTTTAAATATACATTTAGCAATCAAATCTTCTTTCGGAGAGGGAGCTCTGAAAAATACCTTTTGGGATAGAGAAATGTTCTTTGTGCTCCCGCAATGACAGTTCTCTGTCTCAAACAGGTGTTTCATCTCTTTCTCACATTTTTCTCAGACCCCAAGGGGCATAAACTCACAGATTAATTTTGGTTTGTTTTTTATTAACCAGAACCATTTTTTCCTTAATCCGCAAAAAGCAGAAACAACTTGACGGCAAGCTAAGGTGAAGGGGTGGTAAGGGTGGCATGGGGCACAGCCCCACTGTTAAAGCCTGTTAAAGTTTGTTAAACTGTTAAACTTTGGCTCATATATTCCTGGGTCCAGGCACAGCCACGCAGCTCCTCACCCAGGTCACTTGCCCTTGGCAAGACATTAAGGTTTCTGATCGCGTGGACCAAGAAATACCCAGATGCTCCGCTCCACTCAAAATGATGGTGTCATGATCGTTACAGCCAGTTACAGACTTGCACCTCTAAGTGTTGAGCTTTTCTGCTGCGTGTATGTTATAGGAAGACACACGCTGTGTGAAGACTGCGGCTCCGTGAGCTGTGCTAAAGCAGGAGATGGCACACCACACAAGTAAATATACACTGGTGTCACCCACCGTTTTGTCCTGCCTGTGTCCTACCCCCCCCGACAAACGTACAGTCACGTTTGCTCGTGTATAAGCAAGCGTTCATTCATCAACTTCAGTCCTAAAATGCCAGGAGATAAATACAATGTGTTTCCCTTTTAAATCTATAGGAACTCCCGTGTCCTAAGGAAAGCAAGACCGAGGTACAAGATTGACTTTAAAGTACACAAAGATGCAGAAAACCTCTGCTTTGATAGCTGTCTGTTTGCAGCACAATGATAAAGTGAGCCTTCCCAGCACAACTTGAAGACTGCTCTTATTACAGATTTAAAGAAGAGATGAGGAAAATGTATAGTGATTGACTAACATTCTCTAAATGATGAAATACGGTGAGAGAGGAATGATAACTTTCCTTTTCAGCAACTGCTCTAACCTACACTAATGAGTAGACTGTTAGGGATTTTCTTCACTTAGCATTTCTCATTATTAATAAATTTTGCACTGACAACTATAAAGTGAACACTTTGGATTTATGCACCTAACCTAATTACATATGCTGCATGTACGCATTTCATTATTTACTTGACAGATTCATTCCTTGATACCATAAATAATTAAAGAAGGATCAAATATTAACAATCAGATACATGTTAATTCTCCTCAAATCAGGGGAAACAAACACATTTTATTTTCTGTTCAATAAAAATCGAATAAAATGCTTTCATTAGAAGGAGTTAAAAAATAGGTAAAGTTTTTGAGTGTCATTTTTATTTTGCATAGAGAGAAAATTAAAATGTCCAGCTGCTCTCTAGTCCCTTTACAGGAACACATATAGCAATTTTAATAAGTATAAAAGGTTAGTAATTCCTTTTTGACAGTTTCTAAATGAAACATTTTGGTTTAGTGTTTGTCAGGCAATCTCAAAGGGAGGTGACTTCAAATGTAAAGTCTGATCCTGTCCCCACGAATGTCAACCACAAATTCATACTGATTCAGCTGGATGGCATCCATCCCATTATCTCCTATACACGAGCAGTGCATTTTTTTCCAACCGAACCCCCCAAATTCGCCCCCTCCCACCGGGCACAATGGGCTGAGCAAGGGCTGATCCTGCTCACTGGTGAGCACTGGCAGTGCCCGGGGGTAGCCAAGAGCCTTCTGAGTGCAACAGCTCCGGGGTTCAGCCCCACTGAGAATAAAAGGTGAAATCCTGCTCCTGCCCCTTTCTGCCGCTGTGGTACATCCTCTCGGGTCGCAGCCCACTCTGGTTTCGGTGGGGATTTCTGCAGAGCAGGAACCAGGCAAGGCAACCCCCTCTGGCCCAGGAGTCTGCCAGGTGGGTGCAGCCCCTCCTGTGCTGGGGGTGACTGGGAGGCAAGAGCTGCCTGCCAGTCCCGGGAGCCGCTGGGGACCTCCAGGGTAAGGTCTCTTCTCAGAACAGCTATTGTTTAAGCTTTGAGTTATAATTAAATCTTCAGGCAAATTATTTGCGATGCAAAGCTGCTCCCAGTCATAAACCTGTACAAACTGTCTTGCCTGTTGTGCAGTTGACATTGATGTTTAAGTATTTTTATACACATTATTCGATAGCTCCATTTGATCAAAAATATTCTCCAATTTGAACAAATTTACTTTTGGATATCGCATCGCACAATTTTATCATTTTAAAGGTGTTAAAAATTCATAGATTGCCACATTATTCATCATGCAAGATTAATGCCAGCCTGACAGGTTTTGCAAAGATCGGGGTTCTTTTTTTTTCTAAGTGCATATACCATATCTGTGTAAGATGTACCTCGGTTGTTGAATATTGATTATTCACATCTCCTTTCTTATTTCTGATGCTAAAGAGAGAATATTAGGGTGTGATTGCCAGGGTTAGTGTCTCTCTGACCTACACATGTACTATTAATAATTTATGAGTTGATTTGAAATAGATCTCTGTGAAATGAGCTGGCAATAAGCAGGGCTGTCTAAGATGACAAAAATTCAGAACAGACCAACTCATGTACATCAGCTTCCCGGTTTCAATCTGAAAACAAAACGAAACAAAAGCATAATATGCTTTACACAGTAGTTAGGGATTTATTATTTGAATACACCAAGCAATACCACTGCTCCACATTAAAAGTTAGGTCTGGATGATGCCACTGATACATTAGTCAAACTTTTTAAAGTATTACACTTATTCAACTATAGAAAAAATAGATGTATGTGAAGCATGAATGAGCAATAAAAGGTATCGCAATCCGTTGGTCAGCCCTGCAGTTGCTTCATGAGCATCTGCTTACAAATACAGAGCCAGCTCACAGACTCCTAATTCCATTTAAGAGTTGTCTCCCTGAACCCAAAGAAGATAAAAATAACAAAGGTCAAGATCTGCAAAGGCAGCTGCCGCATCGGCCCGAGGTTGCCGAACATCTGATGGCAGCTCTTCGACAATTAGCTTTATGGGGTTTTCTGCTTTAAAAGCCCTCTTCCATTGCACTGCGCTCTTTGTTCAGATTATGTTCACGGACTTACTGAGGATGCCCAGGTCGCATTTAAGAGGCGTCCTCAGGAGCAGACCTGTGAAAGACAGTCTGTCTCCCGACCACTGATGCCAGGCACGTCCTGACAAGGTGCGGGTGGCGGAGCTGCACCCCGCTGGAGCCGCTTGTGCAGAGGAAGGGTCTCCCCTGGCAAGGGGTGGTGGGAGTACAGAGTGTCCTGCCAGAGCAGGGCAGGGGCGGCCACCCCCTAGGACCACCGAGCTTAGGTGCAGCGGTAGGGAGACGCATCGAAGGAACCCCAGCGGGGCTGCCCACTGCTTTTCAAAGCGCACTCCTAGGAGTCTCATAGTAACACTGGCTCTGCCAGCTCGCCCAGGAGAAGCATATCTAGTAAACTGCAGGCTTCCTAGCCTAACATGTGGGTTCTCCACGTCTACCTTCTTCTTTTCTTGGCTGCTGGGCTAAATGTGTTTGTTATTCGCTGACAAAGTGCATTTCTGGTTTCCTTGTCACATGCACTGCTGTGATCCTGAGCCCTTAACTGGGATGGAAATATGGCACGTAAGAGTTCGGTTTTTTAAAATGTGTGTGATGAAAAAAAAAAAAATAAATAGGAAAAGCAAAAGTCTAGCTGACCTTAACAGGAAGGAGACTGTTCCTTAAACCACAAACAGCTAACGGTTAGGCACAGGGAAACTAGTTAATACCTCGTTACAAATCTGAAATAAAGATGTTCAGCCGAGGAAATTACATCGAGCAGCACAAGCTAGAGCAGCACAGAGCAGCGTGTCAGAGTCACAGGGGTGTTACGGTGACACAGACAATGAAACGGGATGACAGCAGCTCTTCTTGGTGGGAGGGTTTTCACCATCTGTCTCCTGGGAGTTTTGCTGCACATCCTTCGTAGGAAACCTTTCCACCAAAAGTGGCAGCAAGCCCTTTGGAAGTCTTATTGATAGTCTTCCTCAGTGCTGTAAAGTATGCTGTAGGCAGGAGATGACGGTCGCCTTCCTGAGAGCAAGGGAAGAGCAGGGGGCTAACACCAGCACCGACATACTCCAGTGAAAGTGCATCGCTGGCATCTCGGAACAAGAAATGAATCAGGAGGGAGAAGTGACTCGTAATCCCAAGCCCAGCCATCAGCTGCAGTGGTTATTTATTATTTGCGGTACGGAGCACCGAACGCGTGCTTCCCAGACAAAGCAGAGGGCAAGGTCCTTGCCCTGAAGAACTTACAATTTATGCAGCCGACCCTGTGAGATGCTGCGGGCCCCCCCGGGAAGATCAGAGCAATCTCATCTCACGATCATTTTGGTGCATCTCAGGAGGTCTCGGCTCTCTCGCTAACACAAATGGTTCTTCTGACCCCAGGGGACGACTCCTGTAAGCGAGGATGGTTTGGTTGTTAATCTGTGCCTTGCAAAAAGTAAAATCCTTTCTCTGCCTGTAGAGTTTCTGCGTGTGCACAGTGTTAACAGCTGCCTAAGCGAGAGGGGAGCTTGAACTCCTCAGATCTATCAGGGGAGCAGCAAAGCATCATGCGTCCAAGTGGCAGAACTGGGCAAGCATCTCTTAACGAGCCCCAAAGTACCATTACCCGGGGGGAAAGCTGGGCTGAGCAAAACCACGGCAAAGTGGTGCAAACACTGCAAGAGCAGGTGTCCCTCCTGCCGGTGACACCCCTGACACCATCCGCAGCCGAAGCAGCCCCCCTCTCTGTTGTGGCAGGAGAGCTTGAGCCAGGGCCCCCTCCCTGCTGTGGCAGACAGAGAAATGGAGAACTGCCAGGGACCCTTCTGTAGGAAGTGCATTTCACTTTATAAAGCCAAACCTCTGAAGTCTCCTTCCCAAGTCACGCTCACATGAGAATGAGGGCACTGCCTTCAAATGTCGGGGGGTGCTAAGGGTGGTGGTCGTGAATGAGTGCAAGCATATTACCACCCTTGCCACGAGCTGACTCCCCAAAAAATTTTTCACTAAATTTAATGTTCGGGTCTAGGCTTCCTTGTGTTTCACCCAGAAAAAAAATCCCAACTATGTAATTCGCAGAGCAGCAAAACGCTTTGTGGACACCGGAGCCCTGAAGTTGTCCAGAATGCTCCTCGCCTCACAGGATGCAACACATCAGCGCACATCCAGCTCATCAATCCACGCATCGATGAGTTTGCCATCTTCAGAAGGAAACACGAGCCTTGTCTTTTTACAATGGCGCAAACATCATCCAGGAACAAGGAGGGACAAACTAAACCAAGGAATTTCCTAATGGCTCTCTTCTGTGGGAAAGAGGAAAGATAACATTGTACTCCTGGCTCTTGGAAAGGACAAGAACTCTTTTATTTACAGGCAGTGGCCTGCGCTGATAAATGCGTTGTAGGAAGCCATTGTGATTAGCAAGAAACAGGGCAGGAGGGAAAAGCCAGCAAAGCTCCAGGCATAGCACAATGCCCTGTCCTTGGCACAGTCTTCACCTCCTGCTCAGAAGCGATCGTTGCTTTGTACAAACAATGCAGAATCAAGGATAAGCTCACAGACCCTTCTGGGGACGCGTCTCTGTCACTGCCTCAAGAAAAAGACCCGGTCAGAAAGCAAAATATGAACCTTAAGGGATTCTACTTGGATTTAATTAAATGGGTTGTTGCAGTCCAGAAAACTACTTTTACCAATAACGCTTGCATTTGAAGTCACTTTTTGAGACTTTTTTTTTTTTTTTTTTTTTTTTTTGCCAGGTCACACATCCCATTGGCAAAACATATTTACATGGTGTGAGGAGGTCTGCTGGAATCAGCTGAACAGGCAACGCAACTTCAGTTCGGGAAGTTTAAAGCCCAGGTTTGCAGTGCTTGTTCACACAAACCGTCTTGACTCATGCAAGCAGTCCCAAATTATTTTTAGAAGTACCATTGGACGAGTAAAAACTGAAAGATCTGGCAAAAATCAATCTTTCCTATAGTTTGTAGTCAACATCAGCCCTGCTTCCTTCACTCCAGTTCCAACAACACTATCTGCTATCAAGACCGCAGCACTTCTGCAAGTGTCCCTCAGAGAAAATCCTGTTAGTGCTGCTTCTTTAACCAAACTAAACAAGATGCCCTAACTGCCTCTCTCTTCTCACCTCCTGTTTTTTGGGTTTTTTTTATTAGCAAGGGGAGTGAGTAACCTCCTTTTTCCAAAACAGACATAAATCTCTGTTCTGAATGCTGCAGCCTGAAGGATAATCAGCCCAAAATTTTCAGATGCAACAGATGCCGGAGGGAGTTTGGTTTCCAAGTGCCAGAGTGCACAGCACTTGGAAGCAAAAAGTAAGTCCTTTTCAAGTGTTTCAAGTCAAACATCGGAAACTGGGGCCTCTCTGCTACCTCTTAGGAACACTTTGTGCTGATAGCTGGTGTCAGATTTTCACAAGTAGCACGGCACTTCGTCCCTCCCAGCAGGTAAAGCGGTGGAGCCCAGCAGTGGGAGGATCACTGGTCCCCCCTTATCTGCAACAGACGCCCCGTATATCCCTGTGCATCTCCTCAGTCTTCCTCAGTTTCCCCAGCTGTAAAATAGTAGATCCTGTTTATCGTAAGGCTGAATTAATCCCTCCTCACAAAAGGCTTTGAGATGCTGGTAGGAAAGCTTTATCATAAACACAGACAAATTATTAACTTCCTATGTGCAGCCAGTGATGTGCTGACTCTGGTGCCAAGGGGAACTTTGACTTCCCAGCAAAATTCAAACCATCCAGGAGCCAAACTTGCTTTAAGACTTCCTTTTTTGTGTGATCGAATCAACATTTTGATGGATAGACATTCGTATCCCACCTCCCCTCCCAGTGTCTTAGATCATTGGAAGGAGCAAGAGTTGCGGGTCTTCTATAGAGCAGAAAACAGTAATAAAAGAGAAGATTGATATAAACAGCGCTTGTAAGGCGTTTCTTGGCATATAGTAAGATACTACTAGATACAGGTTACTTTTCCAACAATTTTATTCTCCGGGGCTAAGTACTACTGTCCCAAGGTGGGCATTCATTGGGTTACTTTTCCGTCACAGGACTGGGTCTCCCAAGGCTCTCACGCACCCAAGGGAGCAAAGGGCTCCTTCAGGGGATGACTCCGAGCAACTACATCTGTTCAGGAACCAGCCTCCCTGGGCTAACGTTAGCTTTTGAGAAAAACTCTCCCCACATCTCCGGTTCTTCGGTCTCATAATTCAACACACAGAATCTTCAGAGGAACCTTGGAAGTAAAAGACGGTGTGCGGACACAAACGGGAGCACGGGTACGCTGGACTTCGTTGGTGAACTCCTGTCCCACGCTGAGGTCTCTAATTAAAGGCCAATTTCATGGTAAGAGCGCTGGTTTCTACCTGACAGCTATTGCCCTCAAGGGACATAAGAACTGGGCCAGACCAGCAGTCCTGGTGATTCTGAACCTGCTCTTGGACAGGGGTCACCAGCAAGTGCCAAGAGAAGACCACAAGGGCAGGACAGGACTAAGGTGGTGCCTCCCTCCTGGGATAGCTGCCCAGCTCTCAGCCTCACACTGGCTTCACAGGGACAAAAGCACAAGCCCAAATTTTGGCAAAAAAAAAAAAAAAAAAAAAGTCATGTATCCAGAGGAACACAGCTCAGGGAGCAAGCTGCTAAAATATCTCAGGGGGTCCAGGCCCACGTGAGGGATGTTCTGAAGAACTCGGGTCTCCATTTTCAAGTGTTTAACACCCCCTCACCCGACCCAGGGTTTTGAGAGAGCTTGGCCAACTATGGCTGCTGGCTGCTCCTTTCTGGCAGAAACCCTTCTAAGATGCATTGCTTATATAGGAAATAAAATAGAATAAAGATTGCTGACGCTTGGCTCAGAGGTGTGACTTCTGACAAATCACAAGTGCTCCTTTTCCGAAGCACAAGAAGATACTGTTCTTTTAAAACTGTTTTAACTACCTGTGTAAACAACAGGAAACAAGAACCTATGAGAGGTCTTCGAAACTGGAGATATATGGCATTTTGAGAGCACAAACACACAAAAAATAAAGGACAGACTTTGTAGTCCACTTTAGCATTGCTATGATTTATCATGCATTGAAGACTCAGGACTTAAGATAAATGTAAGTATTCCAAAAACTTTTAGAATACTGGGAAATAAATCCAGAACTTCATCTACTACCTATTGCCTTTCAGAAACAAAAAAACCCCTATTTTCACCGTATTTGAAAATTACTGTGTGAAAATGTTCGCAATGCAAAGCAGACATTTTCCTGTTTTCAGGAAAAAATTAACCATAACACGTTCAAAAAGGCCACCTATAGGTTCAAACAAGAATGTCATTTTTAATCTGAGTGCCATTCAGAAGGCAGAATTTTTTCACCTTCAGCATAAGCAGCACCAAGTTTTTTCCACTGACTTCAGCTGAACCGGTGTTTGATATTTCTTAACCACTTCCACTGTGAAATTAGCATTTAATATTTGCACAGAAACTAAAACAGGCCTTTGGTATTGGTGCAAGTTGCAAAATACCTAAAGCAAATATAGCTGTGTTCAGAAGGTTTAGCTGTGGGGTTTTTTTCTTTATTCTGTTTTCTATATCAAGTTTTTGCTTTGCTTTCTGATGAACCCTCAAAAAATTAAAATAGTGTAAGAACCTGACAAAATACCCAATCTCAGCTGATGACTGTTTTCTTACCTACAAGAAAAAAAAAAAAAAAAAAAAGGGGAAGACACTACTAGTAATAAATACTAGATTTAATTTTGCAAGCACCCAGAATCACGGGTGTCACAGGGAACTTTACAACTCAAACACATTTTAAGTATATCCACGGGAAGGAATCAGCGAAAGTGCAAATACATATAATGCCAATATCCATTTAAACTTTAAAATGCTTTGTTTCGCTGTTTGAAATAATTCTAAGCTCTGGCATAGGCTGGCACATTGAAGATGGAAATTAGCTGTACCTGATCAACATGTTAACAAGAGGAACATCTGAGCGAAGCCGATAGCTGCGGTAGTACCGAGGGGTCCTGAGTGTGAAAAAGAAGCAGAAATAGTCGGTGAGACAATGGCGGAGTCGGGCCCGTGTACCACCATAACAGATAAATTATTCCCTACCTCTGGGGGGAATCCGAGCTAGCTGACATGTGTGAAGATGTTTCAATTTATCAGGAGACAGTCAGACAAAAAGATACTCTTTGACGGAGCACAATCAAATTGTAATCTGTTGGGTTGGGGATTTTTTGTTTGTTTGTTTGCTTGTTTGGTTTTTTGTTTAAAATCAAGGAGATTAAAGCTACTATCTGGATTATTGACAACTTTGAGAGCAATGCAAAGGCTACCACAGAGCTAGATCTCGCCCTCCAAGTGAGACACGGTAGCCCTTCCCCAAAGACTTTTTTTTTTTTTTTGGTAGGTATTCATGGTCTAGTGATTTGGTAAGGGCACTTCTCCAGCACCAAGTGCTCAGTCCCATGGGGTGTCCTAGATTTAGGGCTGAACGCCCCAGTTCTGGTAGCAGGATTCATCCCAACGCCCTGATGGTAGACAGGACCAATACAGCACACGGACAAAGATCTGAGCCACGTGGGCCTTATTGGCTGCATTTTATTTTTAATCTGCATTTGCCACTACTGCCTTTGCAAACAGTTGTGGGTTTACTGTCCATACCCCAGTTCTACATCTTTTCCCTTCCCCCAGTCATTATACAGAAGCGACCCGCAGGAGCAAACGGTGTATCTAAGCAATCGTGGAGGGGAAATATTCACCTACCGAAAAGCGTAAAGGCAAAGAAACGATGAGAATAGGAAAAATACCCCTCCACCTTGGCACGGCATTTGTCACAAGAGTAGGTAAACACTTTACAGGGAGAAATACGATGATGCCTCATGGAAACCTTTTAAAGTCATTGCTAACAACTGCATTCACTACCAGAGCAGTCATTAACAGGTTGCCAGGAGAGAAAATAAAAGCTCCCAGTCCGTTTCCGTACAGCCTGCACCCTGTGTTATTACTATTACATCAACGCCTAGAAATGATAATGGGATGAGGGCCCTCCCCAGCCAGGCACCATGAAAAAAACTGTTCTGAAAGATTATCGTGAACCAGCACACAAAGGGAGTTCTCGTACTCTTGTCTTTGTATGTGGGAAGTTGAGGTGTATTGGGTGCGGAGGTCACCCCTGCCAACACAGCACAGTGGCTCGTCCTCATCCCAGATCTGGTCCTCACCCACCCTCAGCATCCTTTTCCCTGCCAGGAAGGGCACCCTGGTCCAGGCTGGAAGACGGGTACCTCCTGGTCCCCATTCCCCAGGACCACAACCCAAAACCTCTCTATCCTGAAATCCCTCTGGCTCTTGGCAGCCCCAAGCCCGCTCCCAGCACCTCCGATGCTGCGGCCCCGAGAGCCCCGTGGCTGGCGGGAGGCTTGAGCCGAAGGCCTGGCGAGGGGCAGCAAGCCCCACACTGGTGCTGCGGACCCCTCCTTTGGGCACTTGCCCTTTCTGCCACAAAAAGGGCCACCCTCGGGCCATTTTCCATGCCACAGGACCGGGACAGCCCTGCACTGGTGCCTCCGCTCTCCAGGATACATCCCCCCTCTCCCTCCCCTGCTCTGTTCCACACATGAATACATTTCTCTTTTTTTTTTTTTTTTTTCTTTTGGTATTTATTTTTTTTTCTCTTTCCCATTACCCCTTTAATGCAGAGCAGGGCTGCTGATTACAAAAGAGGCAGTTTGACTCCAGCAATAGGTCTTCTTCACTAATCCTCACTGTCATGGAAATTCCAGCTGCTACAAGAATAAGAGGCTCAATCCATATTTGCCAGCTCTAATATGAAATCTGTCAGGGCTCAAATTAATGAGTTCCAAATTCCTTACATCACGATAACAGGTTAAGACTGGTCAATTAATTACATAAATCCTTCCCGATTCATTGTGCATTTTCAGGCAAGATTGTGTCTTACATAACGGGGTGACACAGGGCCTTTTGGCGCCGGTTGTTCCGCAGAAAGGGCTCGGCTGAAGGGCCACCCGCCTGCCACCGGGCTGCGAAATGTCACGGCTCGGCTGTGCACCGGCCCCGCGTTGCTTTTGTGTAAAAGGTATTAAAAAGGGATTTGGGGGTGGGGGGGGGGGAAATTGGGGGAAAAAAGAAGAAAAATAAAATAAAAAAAGAGATAAATAAATAATAATACTTAAAAAAAAAAACAAACAACAAACAAAAAAACCAGAACCAACACAAAAAGAAAACCCCGCGGGTCCCGG
>JAVJGJ010000047.1:109729577-109743998 GCA_035590215.1 Microhierax caerulescens
GAATTCCTTCTATATAGAAACTAACTTTGAATTCCTTCTATATAGAAACTAACTTTGAATTCCTTCTATATAGAAACTAACTTTGAATTCCTTCTATATAGAAACGTTGCAGCATTAATACACAAATCCTAGAACAACAAGGAACACGCTTTTTAATATGTACATACAATTTTACTCATGTAATAAAGTCATCAGAGCCTATGACCATGCCAAACCATACTGCTCCACAGAAAATTATGCAACTTTCTTTAAACAAATCAAAACTATTAAGGGTAAACATTTATCTATTTCTTCCCATTTAGATTACAGTCATTACCAAAAAAGTCATTGCTATGCAATAGGAAAACTAGAGATGACATTATTATAACAACTACCAAAAGCAGATAGAAATACTGCATTCTGTAGGTACTCTGACTTAAAATGAAAGGCATAACTGAATGGTTCCTTCTCTCTAAATAAAATTAATGGTGTGTTTGGGCTGTAACGTTTTAAAACACAAATACATTCTGAAAACTGTTCTGTAAAGCAGCCAACATTACAATAACCTTTAATAAATACACAAAAGGATTTCCAGCTTCACCTAAGCCTATAAAAATCGCTCAAATCAAAATAAGTAATAAGAGATGCCTAACTAAAAACGTGGGCTATTTATGTACATGCACATTTCATTTCCCTAGGTAAACACACACACACAGTCTCAACCCCATAACTCAAACTTTGACACCTTCCAATGAGGAAATGTCTCCAATGACCCCAATGATCTACCAGGTGCATCGAAATTCAGTCTTGGACCAGGTTTCCTGGAAGTTCAAAATAAGCACACTTTCATACCCAGAGAAAGCCTTTGTAATCCAATCTCAATTCTCACAATTTTACCATAAAATAAACACAGCAAATAGACGTCTGTAAAAAAAGCAATGCCTGCAGTGTATTAATATACAGAAAAACTTCATAGTCTAAAAGAAGCCAGCAAGTGCTGTGTAAAAATGATTTAAAACACAGAATTTACAGGTCTACACACCTTGACAGCAACAGCTTCATGAATAGAGTTTGAAAAGCCATCATTCAGCAGCCACTAAAAGAGGATTTCAGCCTTGACTCTTGATAAACATACATTCCAAACAAAGGCAAACATTGCAACAAAAGTCAAGAAAAAGTATCATTCCACATAATAAATCCACGTTTATAGTTTGTGTAACTGTGGGAGTAAATATTCTCCTTCCTATTTTCTTCCTCTTAACCACAAAAAAACCCCAAAACCAGCGCCCACCCACCCCTAAGGGAAAAAAAAAATAATAATATGCTGGAGTTTACGGTAGAGTAACTAGAGTTACTGTTTTTCCCAGGCTTATGAGCACAATGAGGGGACGCACATTTCTGCAATTCTAACATTTGCGTGTCTAATACCGAGTAACTCAGCAAAAAGCCAAGACATTAAATTCTGTGTATGGCATTTAGTTTCACAGATTTTCCTCTTGCTGTACCTTCAAAAGTTTCCTGCCAAGCAGCGAAAACACAAGTAACTAACTCTTCATGAGATTACGCTACACTTACAGCTCTGTTGCTGTTTGAAATGTATTTTATTTTCTTTATAAAATAATGGGTAATCTTTAAAATTGATTTTAGACGGTTTGAGGCATTACACCGGAGAAGTAATGAGCACTAATGTCAATGATATTGGACACAAATTCATTTTAGCTTTATTTCATGTCCAGTACAATTCTGCTCAGCCTTGAACTGCTAAAGCACTGTTATTAACTCGGCACTAACCTAACACACGGAACAGCAAACAAAAGTGATAAGAGTACAGACTGATCAGGACCTCAAGGCTACTGTCCTTTCTCTGCAGCTATAATTCAATTTCCAATTTTACTTTACATTGGACTCATTATTTCACAGTAATTTTCTTTTCTGCTTCATAGTGCCATCTGGAGGCAAAAGGAGCGCAGAGAAACAAGGCGAAAAACCGGAAAGATGTCCATAAAGCCACGCACACGCCATACATCCATATGTGTATATACAGCAAGGATCCCTATGTTCACAAGGGGGGGAAGGGACCGCAACACTCTGCGTTTTGCAAACCATTTAAACCCATCCTGAAAGCAAATATATGTTCACCTTTCACCCAGCCGTACCCTTGAAGCATTTCTTCTTTCTGTTAATTAAAAAATAACTTCTGCTTTTCCCACCCCCTCTGAACCAACAGGTTGGATTGCTTTTTAATTGCGTTCTTCAAGCAATCAAAATGAAAAATAAATTCTGTGCTATCCGTAAGCGTTACGTTTTCCTGCTCAAAATACTCCTTCAAGGAAATAACCGTTACATTTGTCACCAGATGGTACTAGTGGTATTAAGCGCTGGTACAGCAGTCACTCTCCAGGGCTTTCGCTGTCCTGGGGACTCACCATGTGAAGGGTTGTATATCTAAAAAATAGATGTGGCTCCAAGGACTCTCAAAAAAAAAAAAAACAAAAAAACCCAAAAAACTTACAAACCACCACCTAACAAATTAAAGAGGCAAGAGGAAAGGCGGAGTGTCGTAATATTAATACTGTGATGTCTTAGCAGAGGCTGAACGCGTGCGCAGTTTCAACACAACCAGTAGCACTCCCAGTGCTCCTCCAGCAGTTTTATTGCAGCCAGCGCCAGTGCAAAGCTGAGGTTACAGCGATGTAAATCAGTTCTCACTGCCGTGGTGCTAACGGAAGAGTCACAGCTCACAGTGGCAATTCCTACAAACTGACTGAGCATACTTAAGAGAACAACAGACTTTCTGTGCACGCCTGGAATAAGAATGAAAGGCTAAACCCTGCGAGTCTTGATTCCATCAGTGGTCATTACATGTCAGAGATCTCACTCCTCTCCGCCAGATTGCTCACATGCATCATGACTACTTACGTGATTAAGAGGGCTGCAGGATAAGGCTCTACGTTTGAATTAGAGATAATAAAATCATTTTTTTTTATTCACAGCCATGTGAATCTTTATTTGTGAGCTTTCAGTAAATGCTTGTGATCTACGGACCTTTAAAGAAGCAGGGCCGAAAAAAAATGTCACTTCACAACCAGAGGAAATAATGTCATTTTCAAGGAAATGCTGGATACTCTACGAGGAGTATTTCTCCTTCCCGTGTTATGGCAAGAACATTTACAAAAGACAAAACATGTGTTTTGTCTTATTTGGACAAGGTCCAAAATCTGGTTTTCTTCAACATGATTTTATTAGGTATATTATACACTGTTCTGCTGGAGGAGAACAACATATGGCTGAACAGTACAACTTAATCCTAACTAAAGATTTCCTGTGTCTACTGTAACCTAATACAATGACAGATGCACGCTCGCATGCGTGTGGAAGGTTAACACTCCGATTTTGTTTTCGACAAATTTACTCTTGCCCATTTACATCATCTCGGTGAGAGCAAGGGAAAAAGCCAGGAGCTGGGAGGCAGCGGATGACAGGCAGTGCTGTGGTGCCCTCTGTTGAGCAGCCAGCCCCCAGCCCCAGCCCGCAGCAGACAAAGCCCCAGTTCCCTCTTAGAAAAAGCCAACTCTGTTTCCTCCATCATTTTTTAGAAGGGAGGAAGCGTTCTTGACAGCAAGCAACTGTGAAGCAACTGCTGGGCATCCGATAACGCGGACATGTAGGAACACACGCCTGCGAGGCTTCACTCGCCCGATAGGAAATATGAGCGAAGGCTCCACTGGAAAGAGGCAGCCACTACTTACCCAAGGGGATCCCACCTGCCCCACCGTCACCAACGCTTCCAACCGAGCCCCAGCAAGCTGGCATCCATCCCTTTTGGAGCCAGTCTCCTGCTTTACCACATCCCTGAGAGAACACCTGGTGGAGACACCTCTGGGGAGGGTCCTCTGAGCCTGCACCAGCTCCTGCTTGTGGGACAGTGGTGGGGAAGGTAAGGAGGTGTGAGGAGGAGGGCAAAACCCCAGCTACCTCCAGAGAACGGCTCTGCCTTAGGCAGCTGAGTTCTGGGTGGCTTGCTCGCTCCAGCACCGAGAGCGCCCAACACACGGCAAGCTGGACCAGCAACGCTGGCTGTCCTTCATCCTGTGCATCCAAGTGCTGCGTTTCTCAGAACCCCTAGTATACCTTCCACCCCATCACAAACTGCATGTTTGAAACCCATCCTTCTCCCTAGACCACAACATTTTGGGGGATCCAGCTGCATTCAATTAAAAAAAAAAAAAAAGTCAACAATTTAACCCGACTTCATTTAAAATAGTTTTGTTAGTTTTCTAATAAGCAAACTCAAATGATGTCTGTGAAGGTAACCTAAATCCTGAAATTAAACCCATGCAGCTACACAGGGATGAAAACAATGATCTTACAGAGCCTAATATTATAAGACAGTGGTTTTAATTTAGACCTCTAATTTAAGAATAAAGCTTTTCATGTGAATTTACAGACATCCTCAAAGGATGTAGATACTTACCAGGACAAAACACATAATTTTCCTTATTCTTACTAAGTAATTCATAATTGAAAAGGGGCTAGCTGACTTCCGTTAATGCAAATGGCCTCTTGAAATATTAAATTACGCCCAGACAAGAAGTGAGCTTTACAGCTCTTCATCACTCAGAGATAATAACCTGTAAGACAAGCAGGTCTCACCCTGTATTTGTGCCACAAAGCCAAATCAAAATGGGACACCCATTTCCAGATTTCACCAAACTCCAGTGCTTTGCTATAGCTTTCCAGCTGCTGGCCTAATTCTCTCGCTGCTGGGCTCAGCACAGAGGGGCTTCACAAAGGCTCTGTGTAAGCACACACCTTGCCTGGTGCTAACTCGGTCTGGAGTGACACGTGAAGGGGGACGACAGACCTTCACGGCCATCCACACAGAGACAATGTGGGGATGCTCCCAGGGCCAGAAGCTGAGCACTAGAGAGCCTCCAGCTGCTCCATCCTTACTCCTCGGGCACGTGGCTCCTGCTCAGGCAGATACTCCGGCAACCTGCTCACACAGCAATGGGGACGGGGCACAAACGGTAACTGCGAAAGGTCTGAACTCTTTCAGAGATACCTTGGATCCTGATGACCTCACGAGACACGGAGTGCAGCAAGGAGCTAAGGTTCCTGCATCACATGTGGGCATTTGAAAAGTGTTGCGGGCAAACCTCTCCCTTGACAAGCCCACCTAGGCTCGAATCCCATTTCTTCCCACTGCCACAAAGAAACGCCAGCGGGGCTGTCAGCATGTGCACGGGGACTGCCGTTGCTGCTGGGGCAGATGGAGCACTCAGCTTTGCAGTTCTGGGTTCCACCACCCGATGCGGTTCCTTTCTGGGCCCCCTCCCACCCCGCTTCTAATATACCAGGAGGGTCCCACTTCCCCTGGCACTGGCGCGCTACAGAACATGCAGCACCCAGACCCAGAACTTTAGTAAATTCAAGGGGGTGTATACACATATTTATATTTTTTTATATATATATATATATATATATATATATATATACACATACATACACACACACTTGTTAAAGAGTCCGACAAATCCAATTTCAGAGGAAGAAATCATAACCTTCGGTTCAGACTCAAAAAAAAGCGGTGGGGGATGAAGCATCACGGCAGTGTGAGCCAGCACAAAGATCCCTTCCCTAAGCAGCAGCAGCAGCAGCAGCAGCAGCAGCACAGAGGCACAAGCCAGCAGAGGGCAATGGTACAGCACATAGTGCCAAGCCAATTCACCACAGCACAATTCTATCTCTGAAAATTCCTTCCAGCTGTTCCCCAGGGCTGACAGCAAGCTGACATCTTTCTAAACACCATCCAAGTTCAAACATTTAATTCATTACCTTACAACAGGTAAACCGCTGGACTAACGGCATCCAGGTAGAACGCCCCACATGCCGTCACTTTCTGCTGTCACCCAAAAAACTGGAGACTGCAGATGTGTTTTAAAAGAAGCGACCTCTCTCATTCGCCTTCTGAAGCACAAACTGTGGTTCTAAATATTTTTGATGCTGAGCAACTGTACCATGTTACCAGATTGACCTCTTGGCCATTTTAAAGGGAGAGCGATTTTGGAAATGCACTACTGCATCAGGCACACAGCTAAGCTAGAACTGCTCAGACCCAGGGACCTGAACTATCACACCCTTCATATGACCGTTAACATTACTGCCTCTAGAAGCACAGTCGCTCTATTTTGCTGTCCTTCATCTCTGAGACACAGAAAAAAAAACCTCTGATCTTTTTCTGCTTTCCCTTCCCTGTCTCACATGCCTTCAACCAGTATTTATTGGCTGTCCTTTTGGCCACAGGTCCTATATAACTGTATACAGAATATTATTCCTGCAGCAGTTAGCTCACCCTGTCTTCAGCTGTTAAGCTTAACAAATACACCTCAAGACCAATGATTTGTTGTCTGTTAGGGAGGCTTATAGCTATAATACAATGACTGGAAAAACAGCGAGTCCAATATTTCTTCCACCCACTGACCACAAGGCTTAAAGCCTACTTAACTGATTTCCTTTTGCCCTTTGCTTATGCAGTTCTGATTAATGGAAACAGTGATACTGAAAGATGATGATGCATAGTCTCTACTGGCAGTGTTTTACCATGCCCTTACCCCAAGCAGGAGCTAAAGACAGCCTGCAAACGTACGCACAGTTCCTGCCCCAGCAGCTGTGAGCAGCCTGCTCGCACACCGGCAGTGCCAGGGTCCAAGAATGGCAGAGAAAGCAGAAAATTACACCAGCAAGGTCTCTGTCACTGCAGAAGGTGATGTGGTTACAGCTGTGGGGCGCAGGGATGCCGTACTGAAGCTCACACAGTACTCCCTTGTAACACAGGTCAGGCTCTAGCTAAGCCCGATGAATGATTTTATACAGATCACAGCTGTACTGAAAACGGTCACAGCTGCTCGAGCTTATTTATGTTAGTGGGAGTGGTAAACAAAGTAACTGGCGTTATAGGAAATATCTGTGTTAGGAGATCTCACTACAGAGTTTTCCCAGGCGTTTAGCCCACAGAGACACTGATTCTTCCCTGAAGATAAAGACAGAGACTGTTTCTGTGTATGAGCATATCTTGCTCGTTCTTGAAAGCTAGAAACCGACATCACGGTGAAAGCTCTCCCAGCCTCAGTACACAATTGGAAAGTGAGAGATATGCAAAACTGTTATCTATAACCAATGCACTTAAACACAATGGAAAAGCCCCGGCTGAGGTTTCCTTGTAATCCGTAGAGCTGAAGTCACACGTATGAAATACACAACTGTGCAAGTAAAAAAATAAACCCAAATGTGTAAATGTAGAGATGACCACATGGTGGCTCTCAAGCACCAGAGATGAGCTATTTTAAACCAGAAATTGATGACATCATAAAAATGCCAACAGCTCTAGGATGGGCTGTACTTACTTTTCCAGGAATTCTTGCAGACCCTGCCGGCGGTGGTCCACGTGATGAGGATTGTTCATATTGAAAAAGGGAGTTTTAGATGGCAGTTCAGGTAGCTGTCTTTATACAGAAGAAGCAAATACAGAGTTAAAACCAAATCTGAAACAGTGGAGTTCATATTTTTCTAAATATGTATTATATTAGCTTATTTGCAATAAGAAAATGCCAACCCCAAGCACGTGAAAAATCACAGGTCATGTTCCAGAAGCTCACAAAATTGAATTTTGGAACATGAGATTGCAAAACTGGAAGGCTTTTCACACAACTCAAAGAAAAAAATAGTTTAATCTGTGTTTTCTGGTCCAGTTGTTAAGCCTGCGTGCATGTTTGGCTGGGTCTCTTACGGTCCTTGCAGAACCTAAGCCCACCCGAGAAGCACAGACGGGGGGCACACACCTACATTAGATCCCTGTTTCTGCTGCCTGTGCATAGCAAAGGAAACACAGATCAAACCTGTTACAAATTAGAGGAGGGCTCACCAAACAAAGGCTATCAGTACAAACAACATTCTCCTGGATTTAAAGCAGAGAAAATCCCTTGTACAGAATAAACTTGTGCTAGTAAGAAACACAGGACACTTTCCAGCTCTGATTTTTGTAATTTTCATAGTTAAGATGAAACAATCCTCCTCTTCCATGACTGACAGATTATTAAATAGCCATCTATGAAGCTGCTCACATAAGTGCTGCGTTGCTCTGAAGCCTCTGTCGAAGCCAAACAAATTCTCGAAAGCGTCGTCTAACACAGGATGTTTTCCTTGTAAAGCACATACTGTTTGTCTGTTAGGAAATAAAAAAACATTTTACTTTGTAAATCAGCTTAAGTGCAGGCATGGTATTAAAAACACATCCAAGATACTAATCCCTGAGACACCAATGGAAAGCTTGACATTAATTCAGTTTAGGTAAAGGACCGTGCTTCACCTCAGGCAGGACTGGTGACAGCTTTTACTGCTTCTCAGGGAAATATTTTTCATCACTTTTTTTTTCTTCTTAAAAGCAAAAGATCTGAATTATGGTACAACTTGCAGTAATGGGAGAAAAGACCTCAGAGCAAAGTTCCGGCAGATAATGCCAATCCTTGCAGTCAGAAAAATCACATTTAACTATACTAGTACAATCCTGTAAACAGCTACCTACCTAGAGTTCTTCCAGTACACAATCCTACTTAGATCAAATCAAAGAAACCAATGTGACCGCTCTCCACAAGTAGCGGCAGTTGGAAATTTTCCCACAGAACACTACTAGTCCACTAGAAAAGCGCTAATTCATCAGAAGAGAAACAATTCACGGAAATTAAAATACTTTTGCCAAATTTTCCTGCAGAGCTTACATTTAGATGAAATCCCACCTAACCAGGCAGTTCTCCACTACAAATCTGCCTGCAGTCCAACCCTCCCTCGACCTGGCAGGAGCCACGACTCCTGGGCAGCCACACGCTGCAGGTTGCAGAGGGCTCAAAGACGCCGGCTCTCTGGGACACCGCACGGTTTAAGAAGCCAGATGCTCTAGGAGTTGGGCAGAAGGGGAACCCAGCTGGTTCAAGAGCCTAGCAGACCCAAGATTTTGAATCTATTGAGAAGCCTGGATGGTAGGACTGACTTAGAGACTCGGCCTCTGAAAGCCAGGCACGCCGCTGGTAGGAAGCTGAGCCAATGCTTATCAGCTTCAGAGATGCCCAGTGCTGAATCACGTTAACACTGTGCGCTGGGTTTGGCTGAGGTAGCATCCATGTTCTCCACAGTAGCTAGTATGGGACGATGTTGTGGATTGTGCTGGAAACAGTGCTGGTAACACAGAGATGGTTCAGTTACTGCTGAGTGGCGCTTACGCAGCGCCAAGGCCTCTTCTGCCCCTCACCCCAGCAGCGAGCTGGCTGGGGGGGCACAAGAAGCTGGGAGGGGACACAGCCAGGACAGCAGACCCCAACTGACCAAAGGGATAGTCCACACCGTATGGTGTCTTGCTTAGCACATAATGTTGGCGGGGGGGCTGCTGCTCAGAGAGTGGCTGGGCATCAGTCAGTCGGTGGTGAGCAATTGTTTTCATTTGCATCACTTGTTTTTCTTGGCTTTTATTTCTCTGTTATTTTGCTTTTGATTAAATTTATTTTATTTCAATTATTAAACCGTTCTTATCTCAACCCACAAGTTTTCTCACTTTTACCCTTCCAATTCTCTTCCTCCACATCCTGCTTGGGAGTGGGGGACAGCGAGCAAGTGGTTGTGTGGTGCTCAGTTGCCAGTGGGGCTTAAACTGCAACACACTGGGTCTAAATAACATCACCCCAACTTAGCAGTCACAGAGATAGCCAGAAATATACTTCTAGCCAGAGGCACCGATGCCTGTGAAACAGTAATACAGCACCTGCCCTGCCAAATGAACAGAAACTCTATTTAACAGAAGTGAAAAATATAATTGCTTTGGGACCAGTACTTAAATTGCACTGCAAAAAGTGAGAAGTTTCACAGCTTTGATTGCCACACAGGAGAGAAGTATTTGGCACGATGGACATTCAATAAGCCATCATTTGACCACTTGCTCTCGTTATGCTGAATGCTTAACTCTCCCACGCAGGAAGGAAACGCTTTTGGCCTTGTGCCAAATTAACCGTGTAACTCTGTGTTCTCAAGTTCTTCACCTGATAGCAGATACACTTCACAAAATTATTTTTTCATTGCAATTAAATCCCTGATCTAGACCTGGGAAACTTTTTCTATATGTCATCCGCCAAAGAAGAATCAACAAACCAAAATGATGCATAGGACAGACTTAAGACACTCAAGAACTGTAATTCTAAGTGCATTCCCATTAATATATGGTAGACTACAATCAGAAACCCAAATGTAGTTACTCGACATACCCAAGCACTACTAAATGAGCATAATACAAATGTCGAGATACACTGAAAACCACACTGCAGAAAGCAAATAACTTAATAAAACAAACTGAGGAGAACTTAAATTACAAATAAGCAGAGAATTACTTGAGATGAAAGTTGGTTTCCCGTGAATACCTGAGCATCAAAATTTTTCTATAATGGGTAAGACATCACTGACTATGACAGTCTCCTAGCTGATAAGTAAAGCTAAGAATAGTCTCTGTTGCAAGCCATCACGGAGTGCACATGTCAACACAATACCAGGTTCAACTCCGAGCTCTGCCAGACTTACTAGACAGCCTTTGGCCAACCCACCTTACCTGTTCCACTGCATCTCCAGCCTCCCAGAAGTGGTGTAAAGAAATCCCACTAGTACCCCAAGGAGAACCCTGGCTTGGACAGAAACAGCAATAAGAGCCCAAAGAATCTGTGCCAATATTTTTATACTTACATGAATAAATATTTCATAGTCTATGTAAGAATGCCATGAATCTTCTTTCTGTGTCCTGGGGTCTCGCACCAAGACAGTTACAAATTCCTGCAAGTGCATAATAAAAATCAAGCAATTAATTTTGGAAGACAAAGGCAGCTTGAAAGACTCTTGATTGCTCTGCTGTTCCACAAACTACTGTGCTCAGATTAAAAGCTGAACTGCTGTTTTATTGTATTTTGCAACCCTATAAAAGGAGAAGCAAAAAGCAATGAATCATCTGAGCTACACCACATGTTTGGGAAATTCCTTACCAAATTGCTAGCTGAAATGGACTATTTCAGATTAAGTAATACTGTGAAAAGTCAAACATGTTTCATGCATGGGAGATTTGGTGATCTCAGTAGCTACAAACAAAAACCTACCATTGAAAGTCACACATTTAAGAGAACTAGGTGGGTATTTCAGGCTTTTTTTGCACCCTTGTCATCAATGTTCACAAAGAAAGTGCAACAAACCCGCTCCATGTGCCCAATACTTACATATTTTATTTGCTACTAAATTTATTTTTGTCCTTTTATCAATGTTTTTTTTTTAAATCAAGTATTTATACCATTGATTTTGGGGACCTGAGGTAAGAGCTTGGCATCTCCACAAGGCGCTGAAGAACCGCTTTTTTTCTATGCCCCAAATGACGTGCTCCAGCCCAGTAGAAAAGAACATACTACTACTAATTGCCCTGGACACAGATCTGACATAGAGAATCAAGGTCTCAAGCCCCATGTCCCAGATACTGTGTGGAAGGAGATGAATCCTCCCCCTCTGCCACATACCCTCCCTGATACACCAGGAACCTAAGCCACGGCGTACAGCTGAGGATGCAGGACCTGGGACTTTTGTCCCAGTCTGCCCATCGACCGACCCAGGGAAGCAACACAGCTGCACCGCAGAGCATAACTCCCCGCTTTTGGAGGGACAATGATATACCGTATTAGGTTAGACGTGACAACTTCTACAATTTCCTTGTCATTCCTACATTTATATAATAATTTTGAGGGTTCCCAAAGGAGTGAGAAAGGCCTGTGGGCATTACTGTAACTGGGCATCACTAATAGGAATTGAAAGAGGTTGAGAATTAAATGCTTCTGAGCGTCTTCAACTAATGACCACAGGAAAATGTGTACTGCATTTTAAAAATAAAAAAAAAAAAACCAACAAACCCAAACCAAACAACAAGATTGCTATATATGCGTTCATATGAAGGTGGAAAAGGTTTCTTCAAAATACAAAGGTTCAAAGTGTGCCTACCTACCGGCTATATCCCGAGCAAAGGAACAGGCTGCCCTACTTCAGCTGCTTAAATAAGCTATTCACCCAAAGAGCTAAGCCAGCCACTTAAACAATGACTCAGTTAAAGAAAAGTGTATCATTTTAAGCTGTAGATACATTCCCCCACCCCGAGAAAGGCACTGCACAAGATCACCAGGCACGGGACTCGGCTGTGGGAGGAATGACAGCATCTCTGGTAAATAACACGCTTTTTTAGTATGTCTTTGCACGAATCAAGAAATCTTGAACTAGAAAGCTCTCGGAATATGTCTCTCCATGCCCAAGCCACAGATGTCAGAAATAAACCCTTTACTCTTCAGTCAGGCCTTCCCCGCGCACCAGCGTGCCACCAGCAGCCTTCAAGGGGCTGCTGACAGGAGAACAGTGACAACCTTGAAAGCAAAGAGACGTATTTTTTTCCTGAGCAGTCGCTGCACTCTGTACGTGGCAGGGAGGTGCTCGTCGTCTGGATTAAATCATTTACTGCTCCGATTTCCAGCCCCTACCACTCCACGGATGGGGAGCCTGTGGCCTGACGCTGGACACAGCCCCCAGTTTTACCTCACTTAGCCCAGCTTCTAGTTACAGGGGGGGGTTCTGCATTGCTGCTGGGTACCCCCTTGGCGCGTGTGACAAACCCCTTGCCAAAAAAAGCTGTTTGAAAGGCTCCCGCCACCTCTGCCGCTTCTTTCCTTGCTGAAGAGCACTGGGGGCCTGATCCTCCTTGGCAGCTTTTTAACCCCCTGCCAACACGGCGCAAGAGGAACATAGGAACAGAGCTGGAACCACTTGTGCCCGCTGAGGGTCACATCTCTACGTGAGGAAGTTATTGCCCCTCCTGAGCAATGTGCCGAACAAAGGAGAGGAAACCATTTTCTGGTTGTTTTTTTTCCCCGCATGCCTCACTGTCTGTCATAGTTAGCATACACAGACAGACACAGCGTATTTTTGGACCCACAGTAACATCTTTCTATATCCACGGTCTTACGTTCTCCCAAGCTTTTGTCTTCCCCTGCCTCCTATTTCCCTGTGATTCACTCCTCCCCAGAGCTGCACCCACTTCTCCTACACCCACTTTCTTTCCTGAGCAATACAGGCATCAGCCCTGCAAGCGGAAGGAGAGGAATTACGCCAGGCAGCCTCAGACAGGACCCTGCTCTCCTACCGCCTTCAGCTGCCTTGGTCCCCTTCCTCCCCGCTGCCTCCATACCGGCTTCTCACCCCCCTTCCTCTGGCCCAGGTTCCCCAAACTACTTTATTTCCAAGCAACCCTCTATAAGCCTCTCCCACGTACAAGATCAAAACAATCTTAGAAGTAAAATGCTCCTTTCAACCTCTATTATACCAAAGTATTCTGATTAGAAGACTGGATATGCTGTGGGGTAGCTACAGGTTACCTTGCAAATCATTCCAGACCACATGATTTACAAAAAAAAAAAAAAAAAAAAAAGAAAAAAACCCCACCACCTCTCTGTATACTTTCAATTTCCAATTAAGTAGTCACTGAGTTTCAATATTGATGAAATCAAGCACCCTTCAGACTCCACCTGCAGAAGAAAGGAGACCTGCTGTACACACTGCGGCCGGCATGTCCCTAGGCAGCGCATCACTGAGCCAAGAGTAAAAACGATCTGCAGTACAGCAGAGCACCTCAGCCCGCACACAGTCAGTGTCTGATCTGAAACACCAGGATTTCAGCAGAAGACTGGGCGTTTCTCTTTTTTTTTTTTTTTTTCCCCTCTTTATTTACCAAAGAATACCGATACTGAGTTCAGAATGAAGCAAGACAGACATTAAGCAACTACAAAACAAAACCAAAAATGTACAGCCTTTCTCAAGATTTATGGTTATTTCCCCTATAAACATCTTGAATCCAGGAAATGTTTATCCTAGTTTCAGTTACAGTTTCTGCTGCTCTGAAACGGTGGCATTCCTCATGTAGGCTTATCCCTTCTCTTTTGACCTTTAAGCTTTCTCTGGGATAAAAGACCCCACTGGGACAACAAAACTGATTTAATCAATGCAGCCTTAACTGCCCAGTATAGATGCAGATACACTGCCAGAAAAGGTGCTTATGATGCCTCCCCATCCCTAAAAAAGTAGGCTTGTAAGGCCAATGTTCACATATAGGCTATGTTACTGTCCAAGCAGAGTTAGGTGGCAGAATATTCCTCTGGGATATTGCTCTTATATGTTCAGTCCATCTTGCATTCACTGGTCACAAACTGTCACCAGATTACAGCAGTTTGATAGTTCATAGTAACTCTCTAATCACCCCAGGGTTAAAGAGTAAGGATGGAGGCATACATCTTGCTTTTTTTTTTTAAAAAAAAAAAACAACCAAAGCCCAAAGCCCAT
>JAVJGJ010000047.1:109744006-109763367 GCA_035590215.1 Microhierax caerulescens
GGGGGGAGGCTGACATCTTCCTCCCACAGCCCACATGAAGATGAATTTCATCTTTTGTCAGGAGACCGCGCTGCAGTCCAGCCACACAACTTGGGACACAAAGCCCCAAGACAGCCAAGGCTGCAGGGACTTTTTGCTTTCGTCAGCTGCAAACCTTATCAAGGTGTCTGCTTCCCCCACCTAGTTCTGCTTGTTTGTTGTTTCGTTGGGTTTTTTTTTTTCCAGAACTGCAGATCTAGTTATTATGCCACATTATATATTCTTTCTGGGGTTTTTTGAGTGTGGGGATGTTTTTCGTTTGTTGGGGTTTTGCGTTGTGTTTTGTTGGAAATTTTTTTTGGGGGGGGTGAGTTGTTTTGTTTCTTTTTAATTGAGGGGCACAATACGTGCACGTCTATCATGCATTCAAGAACGGTATGTGTCCTGTAAGGCTTAAGTGTAACAATTCTCCCAAAATCAGAACTTGCTGCTGGCAGTTCAAAGTGTCCAAGCTTCATCATGGAGCCTTATTGCACTGGGAACAATATAGGCTCAACAGAAAGCTACTGGAAGAAGCGACACATCCATTTATTCCTTCTTCCTGGAAACTGCTAAAATCATAAGTAAAACATTTCCTATCTAAACGGCTAGTGCTACAGCTTTGACATGGATCCCAGCAGCCATGCTGGGCCAAACATCCTCATGAATAGCTTCAAATCTGTCCTAAAAGCAGTCGTAACTACTACAAAACGCGGTCATACCTACTTAAGAAGCACGAATCAGCAGAGCAGCTTCCCTGGCTAGATGTGCCTTTTAATATCTCGCTAAAACAGCCAGTTTAGGCATGGCACTGGCGGCATTTCGCTACCCTGTCCTCAAGGCCTGGAGCAGTCCAGGTGCTTCGGGTCCCACAAATGCAAAATGGCTAAAGTGACCCCCAAGCCTGGTTTACATCTGCTTCCTCATGGTTACAGTCCTATGCAAAGGCACGAGCGCCGGCAGCAGAGGAAACGGGCAGCACTGAGGTCATGTAGACACGAGCACTGAAAACTGAAATATTCCCATTTGGATTTGGCTCAAAAGGAAGAGTACACCACCAAAGGGGCTGAAGCGAACACAAGAAGTCTTTTTCTGCACATTGCAATGGGTTGCTCAGAGACAAGGATAAGCCAGAAGCTCTACTACATAAAATTTGACCATAAAAATTATGTTTCTGAGAAGCCTCTTCTTAAAATTTTCCTATTAGGAAAATAGGAAATCTGACATGGAAGCATCTATTTTTAATACCAGGCGGGAAATCTATGACATGGAGAGGGAATAAAAATAATCTCACATTGGATGATTATTTGCATTAATCATTCCAGCTGCATTTTATTCCAAATCTCTGTGCTCAGGACTGTATCAGGTGATAACCTCATGTTCCATGATAACACTGTCACACATCTGATTAGTCAACAACTCCCAGAGAGCCATTTTCCACAAAGCTTCCAAGAAAAATAGTTTCCCATCAGGTTGCCTATTAGTAAAAGGATCAACTGCAAAGGACATGGGGCTTTCCACGCTGGAAGTATTGGCATTTTCACTCCCTGTGTGCTGAGCAGTAAGGCTGATACGAGACTAACAGCTGAGACAAAATAATTTGTTGAAACTTTTAGTCATTGGGACTGAGTGAAAGAAAGCATGTAAGTGTGATTCTTGTGGTCCGTGTATCTGGTAGTCAGAGCTCAGACCCAGCCCCAACTATTATGTCCAAAAAAATACCTGAAGACTGATGGAGAGAAGCCTAAAATCCAAGTCCTTCTCTCCTGTGTCAGTGTCTGAGCCCCTTATGCACAGTTCATGACTCTCCTCCTCTCTGATCCAATGACTATTTGATTCTCTCTTCTACCAAACTTTAACAGAAAGAACTGGTACTGCATCACTCCAGAATATTCTGTAGCCTGGCAATTAAAAGCATGAAAAATACAACAAAACCTTCCTGGTCCATGGGGCCCTTCATAAAATTCAATCCACAACCACTAGACTAGAATCCTTTTTTATTAGGGCTTATATGTGACTTACTTGTTTTTCGTGTTTTGGTGTCATCTTCACTGGTTTGTATTAAAATAAAAATTAACCTGAAAAAAAAAACCAAAAAAGACATCAGATTAGCATTTAATAATTACTTGAAGATCATTATCACTTTTTCTAGACGTTAGTAGACAGTGAAAAGATCCAGGGTCAGCAACATCTCTATCAAAAAACATGTCTGCATTAAGCATATCTAAAAATTCATTCATTTAAAAAAAAAAAAACCAACCTATTTCAGAAGCGCTGGTTTAGCCCCCTTCTGGGGGTATTTGTCATACATGACAGTCCAGTGATGCCTACCCACCTCTGGAAGTCAGTGCTTTTCTTCATTGCTCCAAGAGCTGCCCCAGGGCTCATCCTCGCACCCCCCTGCCAAGAGCCGACACCGCCAGCACCCCCAGTGCACACCCACACAGTGCTGCCTGCCCCTTGCACCCAAGCACAGGTCTGCACGGCTGCAGCTGAGGTTCAGAAACCCTGAAACATCCGAGTCAGCAGAATCAAAAGCCCCTCTCAACTGCCTCTCTGAAATGGAGATAAGCGGAGAGATAAACTGTGTGGATCCTGCAGGATAGCTAAAACTCAGGCTAAATCTCCCAGCACCCGTGGGTTTAAACTCTTCAGGTAGGGGAAGTACGTGATTAGACCAAATAAAATAAATGTATGAATAAATAAATAACATCATTAACTTGTATTTTAAATCTATTCTTTCACTGGAAATCCAATAAATTACCGCTGCAGCCCTGTAAACCACCGGTCGGTTGGGACAGGTACCCGCACAGCAAAAGCGAGGCGGCTTCGCTCACTTGCTTGTTTACACACGCACCACCGGTCGAAATCAACCGCCAGAGGAAAAGGATTTGCAATTTGCATTTCCCCTTTTTACCTCTCCCAGGTGCCATTAGCCGCTGCCAGCTGACACCTACACTGACACACACACACCCCCAGCTACAAAAACATCCTGTGGCCCCCTCGGCTGTTCAAAGTCATCCTCCTCTTTCCAAACGGAGAGGATGCCGTAAAAGAGGATGCTGAGTAAAATCGTCCCACACATCCCCCCCAGGCGGGTACCTTGCCCTGGAAAAGGTGGATTTATGGCTTTCTTAGGCAATCTCCTGCGGCTGTTGTCAGCCAGCTGACAACAAAAAAAAGTGTTAGTCCGTGGCTAGGGAAGACACATGGCTGTGGTTTTGGAGGTGCTTTGCAAAAGTTCAACAACACGGAGCTTGGAGCTGCTCTTGTTATTATACAACTATATATTTTGGTCAAGCCCATCTACACAAGCCTGGACACCCCACTTCTGCCCAATGCCTCTTACAAATACAGCGAACTTTCACAACACAATTCCACCCGTTTTAATAAAACGGGCACACAGATAAGCACACATATATTTCTTTAACCAGGAAATTATTTCAGGACAAGCACTTCTTTGTCAAATTTCTACCAGATCAGTTATATCAAAATAGGATACTCTGTCTCCAAATACAAATGCCCGTACGCAGGACTTCAGATATCCTCATGGTGCCATCAGCATGGTTCCCATCCCATCTCCACAGAGATACAGCCACAGTTTCACTTCTGCAGCTAGGATGGTGCTGATAAAAGCACAAAGGAATATTGAAAACACACTCCCAATAATTTTTCTTTTTTTTTACTCGACGTATGCATGCCTAACTGGCATATACGCTCCAGGCTGAAGGCGTAGAAGAGCACTTGGACACTTTGTGCTGCACAGGCTCTGCAGGGCCGAGCAGCTCTGCAAGGCGGAGGCAACAATTTGGTTCATCAGTTATAGCTGCTGTTAATATGGAGGTATGTTAGGAGCTTTCCTTTTGGTGGAGATACATGTTTTTCACATCTCTGAGGATGTGAAAAGAGCACAAGCCCACACCACCACAACCCCCACACCACCACAGGGCTCATCAGGCTGTTAGATCTTCATCATTCTGCCTGCTGTCTCTCCCCAGTGGGTGCAATTGTAAAACTATATAGTTCTGGGGTTATAGTTCTGGTATAGTTCCCCACACCCCACCCCCCCTTTCTGCTCTGATTGAATGGGCTGTGTTTTTTGAAAAAAAATCAAAAATTTTGTTTCCAGTTATACATCTTTATTCTATCAGATTCTGCATCCTCTTTCTCTCCTGTCTCTTGACTGATTCGAGTAAGAAATTACGCCAGCCCAAAATGTCTCATTCCTGACGCTGTTAGTGAATGACAGGGCTGAAATAACACATTTCATTTTGTCATCTCTTTTTCTAATGACCGAGTTAAGTGCTGGTGCAGGTTAGAAGGAACAGTTTAAACCCCAAACAGCCATCACAATTTTAAATATTTTATGCCTAAAGTTAATATTTCAGTACCAAACCCCTTCCTAAAATATTTAAAATGCATAATATTTTTTCATCAAGTAATTTGAAGAAATAAAATGAAATAAAAGGAAATGAATGTCTACCAAAGCTGCCTTTTCCACTGGCAGTAAGCCTGAGATCACCCCAGTCACACTGCAGCCACTTGCAAACATGCTCAATGCAGTATTCTGACTGTAGCAAGAATATTTTGGGATTTTAACACATGTAGAAGCTACAGTTCAACTGTCTGCTTAAGAACGTGTCTTTTTATCTTTAGAAAAACCCTACCCAAAATACCAGTGACAGAGAGAAGCAGGCTTCAGAAGGCAAACAGAAGGATGCTGGTCTTTTTACTCATTAAAAAAAAAAAAAAATCCACTTAAATGAACCAGTGCTGGGAAAAAGAATCAAAAAAGGTAGTGGCAGATCTGTAGTTTTTATAAAATCATTTCTGCTGTGACTGGGAAAAAAACCCCATTGCTTTAAGTAAGTTCTCATTCTGTTTCTGATCTATTATCAGTCTGAAGGGGTTTTTTTAAATTAGTTTCATGTACTTAATATAACACCAGCTCCTTGCAGCACATATTTTTGATCCTTCTTAATTGCATAACGAACAAACCCACCAGGGAACAACAACCACCCAAAAGCAAAAAGATTATGTAGGATGACTTGTCATACTTCTTGTAGCCTTAAAAAAAAAAAAAAAAAAAAAAAAAAAAAGAGGAAAAACACCCCCCCCCCCAAACCCAAGTACTGCAGTGCTTTTTCCCAGGGATCACAGATAAACTGCAGTGCTGATCTTAAGGATAATAGATAAATACTACTCAGTATTAAATTTTATTTCGTATTTTACAATTGATTTTATATTTTAAAATCTAAACTAAATATTTCTAGGGGAATACCGTTTTATCATGTAAGTGGATTGCTCTTAATGGAAGTAACTTCCCTACATTCCCAAATGTATAAAAGATGTATAAAGATTTTCATAAAAGATGAAAATTCAAGCAGTACCACAGACAAAAAACACGACAACTTGATATTAGAACAGTACAAAAAAAAAAAAAAAAAAAAAGTGAGCCCTCCCAGCCGCCTCACTAGTTCTGTGTTTAGCTGCACTGAAATTTCATGGCAGATTGGCAGTGGCCAATGCAATGTTCTTGTCTGCTCCGGGAGCGCTTGCAGTTTCCATGTGGCCAGTGCTTCCCTTCCAGCAATAAATGTTGATCTTCAGCTCGAGAATTATCCATCCACCCACCTCTGGTTATTTCTAAACCTGTAACTAAACGACTACCTTCAAGCTCTGATGGGGAAGAGTGATTTATTTTTAGACCTTGGGGATGATTGAAAGTCCCGTCCAGCCACAAGCCAAGTCCTCAGCTACACTTTCAAGGTTGTTCCCATCACCAGTATCAAATGAAACTTTCGTTCAGGGCTTCAATGGGACTGAGAGAGAGCGCCCACGATTAAATCTCTAAAGATCTTCCCTGCATTTTCTGGTTTGCTTATATTGCCCTTCATTAAAAAAAATGTTGTAAGAATTTTAATCTACAACCTGTAGAAAGTTCGGCTGCATCTGTACGTGGAGTTCACGACCACAGAACATCCCTGCGTGCACTTGACCACACTGTGTTCCTGAAAGGCAAGGCATCATACGGATCTGTAAGGAAAATACACGTGCAGGGGGTGACGGTGGGACGGGGAGGACATGAAGAACAGAGCTGTAATAAAAGAAGATGCTAGCTCTGGAGAGTTCGAAAAAGACTATAATAAACTCAATCCTATGCTAAAACGTAAGTAGCGCTCAGATCCAGGACAGGAGAACGTTTCTTGAGGTGTGTTTATTGTACCTGCAGAAGCGTCACGTTCCACCCGAGCTCTGCGAGGTCAGGCACTGGGCAGGGAGAGTCACTGCTGGGGAAGGAGCATCTCCCATCTCCTCAACTCCTGCACAGAGCAGAGGACCTGGAGGGTGCCTGCTCCACTGCTGTTGCAAGGGAGTATGAGATGGAGGAGCTCAATCCCCACTTGGTACTAACTCATAGCTAGTCAGAAACACGGATGAAATATTATTAGAGGTTTCAGATGAAAGGATAACAAGTGGAAGAAAGCAGTATTAACGTCTTCATGGAACAAAACTGCCTGAGTCATAAGACCAGCCATACCGCATCTATCAATGGAAAGGTCCATCTAGTCCAACAGTGACTTAAACTATGACTTGTACTGGGAGTTCAGTGTATGAAAACCAAGCAAAATTTTGAGTGCTTATTCCCTATTTTTATTTTAAGAAGAGTAATGTGAAAACTATAAATAGGTAGCATACGTTTACACACATAAAATGTACCGTTCTGTAACGCCAAACTGACCACATCATAGCATAGCCTGGCAGGTACAGGAATTGGGTACACGGCCACCACAGAACCACTGCTCCCGTGGATGGGAAACGTCTTAATTCAAATGCTTCTCCCTGAGCAGGGACCTTCAGTTAATCCAGAGTAACTCAGCCTCAGCGTATGTCGATGCCTTCTACTTCACCACATCCAGTTTAACACGTGGGGTCAACCCGACTGTGCCCATCACAGGAGTCGTGAGTTCCCTTCTGCCCCTCACTGTCCTCACAGGTGAGGGCTCTAACTCTAGACTGTGCAGACCACAAAGCATCCTTCCTCCTTTCTTCCACCCTGCTGCTTATGCACCTCACCCTCAAGCAAATCCCTCTAAGGGTTTGTTAACCAGAAGCCAAATGAATATGAAAGACATCAGCATTTTCATCTGAACTCTGCACAGGAGGTCAATAAAATAAAGCCCCCCTTGAGCAAACGCATCTCACCTGCCAGGCTCAAGGTACCCATTTCATCAATGTTGTAATTACAGTAGCAGCAGAGCCGCCTCGTTGCTGAGCAGGAAACAAGCACACCGTCTAAAAATGTTTTTAAAAGAACAAGAGCTTTCCAAACCACTTAAGAGAATTCACGCACCATCCCTCCAACCACAACACTACGTAGAAATGCACTGCCACTAATCATGCCTTTGCAGTGGTACTTGAAATTCTGACTTCTGGCCGCCACTGCCAAGATGCTTCGTTAACTACTCTTTTCATACAGGATTTCACTCCACTTTTTTGGTTGCTAAATGCTTGTTTGTGGCCACCAGGTGCAAGACAGCTCCTCTTTAAACACTATGTTATCATTTCTCCCATATCATCTATTCCCTTGTGCTGCAATCTTTCTAGCTACTAAGACCCATTTGGTGAAGAGAATGAATTCAGTCTATTTAAAAAAAAAAAAAAAAAAAAAAAAGCTACCAAAGAAAATTTAATTCATTTCGGAAGAACCTGAGAATTCGAGTTAATCAAACATACGACAGATTTACCGCTCCCCTCCAAAATAAAGAAGTTACGTGGATTACGGTGTCAGGTGTGGGTCACAGATTTCCAGTCACACGGTATTACAGCACTTTGAATTGCCTCGAGTCAACATGTATTGCTGGACAGCAGCGTGACTCACATGCCAAGCCTCTCTGAAGCCTCGAAAAGCTTAAACAAGGAAGAAGCACTAAGAAATCTGTTCATAGTAAGAAAGATCAGGCGTTTCTTTGCCTGTTTTTTTTTCCCCCCCTCTAATTTTGGCAGCCTCAAATTGCAGACATATGCTCATCCCAAAGACTTTGTGTATATTCCGCAGTTGTGGTGGGTTGTTGATCCCAAAGCAACTATTACTTTGGTTTTCTCACATTAGAAAAAACCTTAATACATTAAAAAAATACCAGTAATGCTCACACTGGCAGCCTGGGCTCTTAGGCAATGGCTAGAGAATGGTATTTGTGGGTCAAGATACTGAAAGATCAAGTATGTGCCATCTTCATCACGGTAATTATTTACTACTCAGGGCTGATGCTTGTTGCAGCTTCTGCAGACAAGCTGGGGACCACTCAAAACTCTCCTGCAGCTCTGGCTCCTGTGTTCTCCAGGCAGCCTGTCAAGCTGGTCTGCCACGTGAGCCTGCCTTTGCTACCCTTTCCAAATATTACAGTGCGTAATAAGTAGCTTAAACTACACTAAACGATTTTGTAGTGTAAATAATTGCAGGTTTTGTTGCTAGGGCATTTTCAGAAGGCCAACAAAGAGATAAGGCAGTCTCTGAAGAGAAGCACTGGTGACCTCTAAGGTAATGTCCCAGTAAGATGTTTGCCCCAGAGGAGTTTTGAAATCCTTTGAACTAGGGGAGACCAGTTTCAGAAGAAGCAGCAACACTGGTGATCTGGAAAATTCAATCATCTTTCAACTACAGCCATACTCACCATGGAAAACACTGGAGAGGCACGAGACTTCTCACCAATGCTGACACAAATAGGACATACTACAGGCAATAAAACTACCTTTGAAACCAAAGGGAAAGCAGCAAGTAATTTCCAGACTAAAACCACTCGCTGATGTAGTGCCCAAGTACTTTCCAAGTCAAAGTTGTGTTCAGTTACAAAACCAATGAGTGAAAACATACATGTTGTGCACATACAAACCTAATATTATTAGATACACCAGCAAGAACTAGCAATATAAAAGTCACCCACAGACAGATAAGCCACCCCTAGATATTTTTGTATGATGCCAGTTACAAACAACACATCAGACAGCTGATACTTTTATGAGCCAGATTACAAACCAAAAAGAAGGGATTTGTAAATAGAGACTAAAGTATCAGCATTTCCAAACACTGGTTAAAATCCTAAGAGAAATCTTAAATGCTTACGTTTTTCTTTCTTCCAAAACTTCGCGTTTCTTACAGGATTTAAATATTTCATTGCATTAAATCAGATTGCCGCCGAAATACTATCTTCCCCAAGATACCTCTTTGTAATACTTGATTTTTACTTATCACAGGAAAAGAAGGGCTGATAGAAGCTGTCTCTCTGCTGCTGAGGAAGCACAGCAAAAGCCAGCAGATGTCACGCAGTCTTATTGCAACACTTCTCTCTCAGTCTCCCAAACACAGAGGCTGACATCACCTGACCCGTTCCTTCCTGACTCGCCCCTGGAACCTTGACAAATTTCTGGCATGTGAGATTCAAATTTTTTTGCTGATTTCAAACTCTAAATTTATGATCCGCGTTTTCTCTGCTGCTTGAATTGCTGTTACTTTACCGCTGCATCACCACCTGTTTTAGCTTGGCTTTCTTTCCGCTGCGGATTTCCTTATTCTACCAAACCAGCTATTTTTGTGACGTGCTAACTGGTCCCATCCAGGAAGCGTTTGGTCTTGTCCCCAGAGAGGAAAGTGAAGCATAAGCGGTAGTTTTGACTGTAACGACAGAATTCTAAGTCCCAGTCTCATGACACGCGTCTGGGGAGATGGCTGGGAAAGACCAAGCACAGGTGCAGTCAAAACTGAAATGAATAGCGAAGTAGTAACGTCCCGAGGCGGATCGATCCTGAGCAGTCTGTAACTGCAGCTCAAACCAGTGGGGGGGACAGGAAATCCTGCGGCCGAGGCAGCATGCTCACTCAGCATTTTGGGCAACTCTGTTCAAAATGCTGCGTTTCTTGTGACTTTTAAGTCAACCAAGCCCACGAGGGATCATTACAACGGTCCAGCTGGATCAGATGCCCAGTCTCTCACACAACAGCAATTCACTCTTCAGGTTCTCTTCCCCTGAAGGATGTATCAGATGGCCCATTGCTACTGTAAAATCTTACTGGTGTTGCATCTGCGTAGCTGCATCCATATATTGCACTAGTTTATGAGCTGGATCTATCAACAGTTAAATTAAAGATCTAAGAATGCATTAGCAGTGAATTCAACTGGGCACCTTGCTTGTTCAACAGGCTTTGGTCTCCTGCTAAGCCAACCTGTGCCAGTGGCATGAAAACAGTATTTTGGAAGTAAACAGCTTCTAAATAGTGTTACTCATTACTAAAGCAGGTGGTTCAGAGGAACAAACAGCATTTTGCAGGAGAAACTTTTCATGAGACTGACCAATGAGAAAATCAGGCTGCAAATCAGTGATTTATCCATATACTTGGATTTTCTGCTTCCCATTTCCTTAGTGCCTAATAAACGTGAAGATGTGATTTGGGTTACTTTCACCCCAGTTACGGACGCCACTGCTACACCACGACTTTGTCAGACTGGCATCAACCCTCTGCCAACTCTCGGCACTCCTCTCAGAAGTTGTGAGAGGACAGCAGGAGACACAACAAACACACAGAAACAGGAGGAAGAGAAGAAAGGCGCTGGGGTTTGACTGCTCTGCCATCACAGCCACGTCAAAGGAGGCACCGGCCAGCCTAGAACAAACACTGGCACAAGGTCAAGCAGCACGAGGAGCAAAGGTAGACAGGACAAATATGGCCCCTGGTGCCCAAACCCACGTGATATTTTTCCAACGACAAATTCAAGTAGACCATTAAGTGGTCTGAAGGATTTTTTCTGCCTTCAGCAGGAGGTAAGACTTCCTGCTTATAGAGCAGGTGCTGCCTAAATGAGCAGAATGTACAGATTTACATTCATTTTAGACCTGGTCAGTTCAGGCTGTATTACAAGCCTGTGGGAAAATACTGGAACAAGAAGAAACTGGTTTGTGTCATTTAAGTAAGGCTTATGCCAGGTCCACTTAAATGTATTTACTTCAGGCCAAAACCAGTACAATCCATTCTTAAGACAGAACAAGTGTCAATTTATGTAATCGCACCTTTCGCTAAACCACTTGAAACCTACACGTTATGTACGGACATATGAGGAATCCTGCTTTGGGGTCGTACAGGCAAATCTGCAATAAACATCTCTCATGTGGCTGATGGGACCTGACCACCACCAAGAGATCCTCTCCAGCTCTACCGTTTTGCAGAAATAGCGTTGTGGGGATGATGACTTTACAGTCCAAGGCTACACATGCATCTCAGAACAAAAGACATCTCAGAACAGTCAAGGCAATTTGATGAAACAAACAGTCCAGATGAGGCAGGAGGAGAAGGTACCAGTTACCGTACATCCTCCGTGGCTGGAAGCCCGTGAAGAAAAGCCTCGCTGCTGGCATCCAGCCTACTCAGTGACTGCCAGTAACTCTTCTGCAGAACTGATGCAGACAGGTCACCAGGGCCAACAGACATGGAAATAACCATTACTGACAACGCATTCTGCTTTATAGGCAAGTTTCCAATCCTGCAGCACTTTATATATAGGCAGGTGCTTTACATACTTGGAAAGCACTCTATAAGGACAGTGCAATCCTCGACAGGTTCTGTTTTATTGATCTAGCAGAACAGGAGGAGGAACGGTTGTCATCTCGCCTTAAAACAACACAACCTTTGCAACTGTAAGAGCTAGCTATTAACCGACTGCATTGCAATTCTGCAAATGCAGAATTCCATCTGCATTAAAGAGAGAACAAGACAATTCAAGGTTTGCAAATCATCTGGTTTAGCTCAGCTTATGGCGAAAAAGACAGCACTCCTCAGAATTAAGCTTTGCTAGAAATAAAGGGGTAATCATATGCATCGAACCCAATCATCATTTTTTACACTGCCGACAGACTTTTATTTCAGTTGTCCATCACGAGCCAATTACCAGTCAAGGTCAGAATGACAGAGGCTCCAGTCATCCTCAGGTGGCCAAAATAATTCCGCAGCATTCAGAAACACGCTAGTGCTTGTTGCTGCCATGGTCTGAGCATAAGCAAGACAGTGCTATAAGGAGAGATGGTGCCTCCTATGAGAGATTAGAAGTATACTTTTTCAGAGGCTGTATATCCCACAGCCCTATTTTTTTGACCAAACATATTACTCTGATAAAAGATATTTAATGCGCAAAACTTTCCTTGGACAAAGAGATCTGTAGCTTCTGGAGAGCCTGGAGAATATGGAAGAATCCTTTTGGAAAAAAAAAAGAATTATTGCTTATGCACATATGCTATAATACAGCATATTAATATTATTTTTCACATCTTGTATTTAAACTCAAATATGTAATGGCAAAAAAGAAGGCAAAATCTGTCTGTGGACTGAAGCCTAAAGACTGCCTTTATGTTTTCTTAAAGGCAGTCCCCAGTACTCCAAATACTCTTTACAGCTATCTTGCATGAGTTACAAGGTTCGGTGCATGTATTGAAGGGTAGTTTTCCCGATGAGAAAGCCAAGATGCTTTCTTTGCAAGCTGATCTCAACTATTAGCACCTACTTGCCAGGGTCTGCCTTAAACCCCAGTGATTCAGCTGTGAAAAGCACACCAAAAAGACCACCAGAGGAACTCGCATCCCTACTCTAAGATTTAGCCTTGGACTATACACCCAACGTAGACATCCTTTTCCTGGCCAGCATGTCAAACAGACCTTCCTTCCAAATCTGCCTGCGATGATGAGTGAAACAGCAGTCAGAAAGTTTCCTGTGGACAAGCAGTTTAGGAGGGCTTCACTTCTGCACAAGTATTTATGCGTGTCAAACAGTACTTTGTAAAATCCCCAAAGGGGTACTTTGGCTATAAAACTTCTCTGATTCTTGGATCTTACTGCCCAAACCCAATTTCGTGGTCTGGCAGCTGGAGGGACTGTTGAAGCCAGCCACCTGGCTGACTTCCCCACCATCTTCACAGCAATCCCCACCTTCAGCTGCCTGGAGAGGGGGAAACAAGAGGCTTTAGCTCATCTGGACCGAGTGATGTGCCTTACTGTCTCCCCAGCAATTCTGCTGATTCAGCAGCACCCAGTCATACTGCAATCGGTCTTCACCGTGACCTGACACACATAACATGCAACACAGCCACCGATTCTCGGGGGAGCAGACCAACTGGTGTCACAGCCACTAAACACCAGTCTCGTTAGTTCCTATGTCTGAAGACATGTGAGGGTATCTTTGGGCTGTGTTCCTCCATGCCGTGACAGACAAGGCTATTACATTTCGATCACACCGGTGTGATCAAAACAAGCATGATCATAATGACAGGACGTGCCGATGCGACCGTGCTTATACACGTGAACACCTGGCACATCATAGGCTCTGGCATTACCAAAATGCCCTCCAGCACCAAGGACTCGCAGCTATTTACCCTTCTCCCTCTAACCATTCCCCAGTACTCCCCTTACCACCTTGCCTTTTCATGCCCTCATTAGTGGAAATACATTTCTTCTGGGAAGAGCCATGTCACTCCTGGGAAAACAAAGCCTTCCCCTCTGGGAAGACAGCTGAAGAGCTGATTAAAACAGGTACCAACGTTATGACTAATTTAAAACCACACATCACCATTATGCAATTAAAATGAAGACTATTAGAAGGCACAACGTTATAAGCCGGTGACTGTTGCCGTACACACGGAGCAAGGCAGGCGAGCGGTTTGGGCTTCCCTAAGGGGAAGGAGGGACAGGAACTTGAACCTGATGGATGTGTGGCAGCACACACACAGAGGTCAGGGTGTATTACTCACTGTCAACTCCATAGTGAAACACACGCTTTGCTACAGGACTAAAACACCTGTTTTGCTTTAAGAGTAGTTTACCTGCAAGTGAGTGTATCCTCCTAGACAACTCTGGTAGTGAAGAAGGGGAGAGGAAGAAGTAATTTTCTAAAGCCACAAATCCTTTAAATACCACAAAACAGAAAATCCTTCCTTACCACAAAAAAAAAAAAAAAAAAAAAAAAAAACCAGGCATGACAAGTAAATTGCATTCTCTCTTTATGCTCAAGAGTTACTGGAGAGAAGATGCGTAACAAAATCATTGTGGGTTTATTTGTTCTCAAACAAATGAAACTCATCGGTATGCATCCTGCTAAACGACTCTGTGGCAACCTGTAACCCCAACCACGCGAAGATGCCGGAGCAAAGAGAAACTCCTTTCAAATCGATCAAGTCCTTCCTTTTGGACCCAGCCTGCAGAGGGATGCTCAGTTGTAAAGGTTTTTGCAAGATTCACGTCTACTGAGGAATTTATCTGCCATACTGGGAAATATTTCAAAATAACTTACGCTGAGGCACCAGTCAGACAGCGTGCAGTGCTGGTGTGTGGACCCCTGAGCAACGCCTGCACGGCGCCGATCCCAAGATACACCCCGTTTAACTGCAGGCTAACAGCAAAACAGAAGGAAACAAGCAAGAATGTAGATTGTGTATTATTTACGTGACTGTCCCCTAAGTACTGAAGGAGGAAGAGTAGCAGGGAGTGGGTACCGGACCAGCAAGGAGGCTGGCAGACAGCATCGGCTACCAGCTCCTTTAGGGCACACTGTGGAAAACATGCCCAGCAGCGTCCAAAAGTTTCTGGGACAAGAAGCCCTGAGGCTGTTTAAGGATTCTATAAAGACATATCACTAAACAGACCTCAAGAAGAGAAACGCCATTTTGAAGTTCTCCATGTTGAAAGAGGATCACTGGAGGCACACGGTGGGAAACGCAGGGCTATTTGCGATCACGTTATTGGATTGTGTGCCATTAAATGTCCCACTGATCCCGCTGCTCTGCGGAGATCAGGACAAGTAGGACTCAGATAGCTAAACATAAAAGTTCGGTGTCTTTGGGGATGCTCACAAAGTGTCCTTTGACTTACTCTTCAGCTGCTGCCCAAGAAGAGGGTGGACCAAGCGGAGGTCACCTGTCAGGATGCCAGCCTCACACAGGTGTCTTGAGTCCTCCTGGAGAGCCCCCACGAAAGGCACCCACGTGCCAGCAGCAGACCCGTGCCCAAGCTGACGGACGCTGCACAGGCAGCACTTTGTTGCTACCTGCAGTGCCCAGGGGTTGCTCAGGAGACCCCCGCTCCATCCACAGCATCCCCCACCAGGAGGGCCGGCCTGTGCCAGGGCTGTCGCAAGGGGGTTCAGCTCCAAGGTCCCTCTGCAGCCTCTCTGGTTTTGCCCTCCCAGGGATTTTAAAAGAACAGAGAAGCTGTTGGCCAAGGGTGTGATTGAGTTAGAGTTCTGCTGACAAGATCACGATGGCAGGCTGCCTTCTGTGAGCGGAGTGACCACTCCTGCAGCCGCCAAAGCGACGTGACAAGCTTTTAATTTTACTACCCTGCTCTTCAATGTCTATATACATGCAAAACATGAATGTTTTGTAACCATATTGATTAATCAAGGATTCTTTCGGGTTGCTTGTTTTCTTTTTTTTCTTCCAAGCTGGGGACGAATGCTTATGAAAGGTGTTTCTATTCTTAAGTACTGTGTAGAGATTTAGCAAGGAATGCTACAAAGATCCAGAGCCAAACACTACACGCCACACTTGTGTATGTAGTTCCCTACAATTACATATCATGATTTGCTTCTCTATCCCAAGAGTTATCCTGCCAAGAAGTAAGGAAATTCTCGTAGGACACATAGCTGTGCTTTCCTCTTCATATTTTTAGTATCAGAACAAAAAAGTTGCCGAGTCATTTTTTTCAGACAAAAAAAAGATGCAAAATATTTAACAAGAACAAAGAAAAAAAATCAGAATACCCTAAATTAACCAGATCTCTTTTACTTCTCTGCTTACAAAAGCCAAAAGCTTATGCATACTAGATAACATATGCATGGAATGAAGATCCATGTGATACACTGCAGAGATATGACACACACAATTTGTCACGTGTCCTACCCCACCTGCCTGCTCCCAGGAAACAAGCAAAACCCCTAGCAGTCCGTGCTGCTAAGCAAACGTTCACTACCCTTTTACTTCAGGATTTATTACAGCGTGTTTTTTGCTGTTTTTAAAAAAACACAAAAATCCAACCAGCCTGCTAGAGACATGTTTCCTTCTTTCATAAGGAGAAATTACAAAACTGCATGATAAAAGCAGAGAAAGCTGCAGTTGTCTGAAATGATGGCCATTAGGAAAAGTATTGAGGAAAAACTGACTAAAAAGGGGCCACCAGACTGATTCAGCCCTTTACGGTCAGAAGGACCCGACTTCACCTTGATACCCTCCACAGTATCTTTCAGTCCACCGGACCAGAGGACCAGGAGAAGGGCAGGCAGACAGGAACACCACACCGAAGCAAGTGCATTTGGTACCAGCGGATGCAGCCCCTTGGGCCAAATGCAACAGTGTTCTTTGGACAGGGGAAGCAAGGAGGGAAGCATCAAGGAAAGGTGCTCTAGGGCTGCTCAACCAGGAACAGGATGCAGAAATCTTCAGAACAATGACTGCCACAACCCTTTCTGGATGAAAAAAAAACCCTATTCTGTAAAAGACCCGTGTGCAGCAGCAGCACAAATTCTAAAAATTTCTGGGAACGTAGTTTTCGCCCTTACTGTGTTCTGGTCCTCATCTGTTCGGTGCTATACTACCTGGCATCATTCACATCACGGGGTCCTGGCTCGATGGTGACATCCATGAGGTAGGTCACATCACATGTTTACCAAGTGCTGGCTTGATTTAATGCTCCACCTCCTCTCATGCCTGAGAACTACTCGGTCTGACCCAAATCCATGGTGGTTTTTGCTCTGTACAGCACCATGCTGGGGAAGGAAAGTCCCAGGACACTCGGAGCCCACTCGTGTCCAACCCCAACGCTCCATCTACACCAAAAGCATCGCAGTGCTATGGGCATGCAATGATCACAGAATTAGCTTAAGCAGGTACACCAGGGCTGGTTAAAGGTACTCCTTGAGAACAGGAGTTAACATAAAAAAAGCATAGCTGAAAACAACTTCTAAGTGTACTGAAAGATGAAAGGGAGACACCTTGAAGGTTGAAGGCAACGTTTACCCAGCTCTGCCTGCAAGGCAGGGAACAAGGGAAAACCAGAGAACTGGAAGTCTGCTAAGATAGGATCTAGGCAATATTTCACAAAATAGAGTAACACGGTGGAGTGATGCTATTCCAGCTTTCTACCGGGCTATCCCTGACTGATTGTACCATAAACATCCTTGACTGTCTGTACCATTAAAAACAAATAGTAATAAAACATTTTTTAAAATTGCACCATTCAATAAACCACTATCTTAATCAAACATAAGAACTACTGCTGCAGATTTTAACACAAAACAGCTAATTTTAGGAAAGACTATCTGCAAGCTGGCAACTGCTGTTTTACAGCGGTTAGAGAAGTACAAAGCTAATTCCAGGAGCTCAGCTGATAACAGTTAAAAGGCAGTTAAGCTAGAGAGACATAAATGAAATAGGAACCTTGACACCAATATAATTTATAATGTATTTTCCACTCGCATGAACATTTGGAGGCATTTTACTAAACAACTACTCCTGCCTATGGTCAGAAATGGCATCCTGCTTTCTAATTCTTAAGTCCTCTGCTGGGACCAAGGATTGCCTTTCTGTCTGTATTTGCATTGCTCCCACCATGGGGCCCAAGTAACTGAATGAGGCTTTTAGGTGCTACTATCTTCTAATTAGACTATAGCATTGGAGAAATTATGTTGTTAGTACCTTAGCAGTAATATTTTCAGAACAGTTTTCTCCTTTTTCTAAAAAAAAAACCCCAATTTAAACATAATTACTTGGCAGATAAAACTTACTATAATAAAGGTGGTACTGAAAAGTATTTGTATGAACATAAGCATGGTGTACCAACGCAAGATCTTTAAACTGAAATTCACTAAAAGGTAAATACTTCTTAGTTTCAATATAAAACATAAATCATAAACAAGAGACTTCTGAATTTCAAGCCAAACATTATAAATAATACCCTAGGCTGAAGTAGACATAAATATTATTTTCCTCTTGTACCCAGAGAAAACATTGGTGTTTCCAATTTTCTAAGGGAATTCCAGTTTTGCATCATTCAGGAATTCCAGTATTGCATCATTCAGGAATTCCAGTTTTGCATCATTCAGGAAAGTTCTGCCTTGTATTACTTTTAGTTTCGGTTTTCCCTAGCACCAACGGGAAGGCCACATTCTCCTCACTTGAGCTATTTACTGTCAATGTGAGAAGCAGAGCAGGTAATGAAGACCCAAGTGCCCTTTTCCCTGGACGACGGGTGATGTGGGCACGTGGCTGGTGGGACCTCCAGAGGCACCCGAGCGGGCCGGACCAGCACCCTCAGCAGCTTGGTTCCACACCTCCATCTGCCTTCGCCTTCCCACCACCAGGACTGGGCGACGTTCCTCTCACACAGCCCCATCCTCGGAGGGGTCGTGATGACACCCCGGCGCCCTGGTCCGATGGTGCCTGCATGTCTCTCCAGGGCGGCCCCAGCGCGTGGGTGCGAGCCAGCAAACCAACGCGGGCGTCGTGAGCGCTGCGGGGGCTGCTCCCACCCGGCACTGGGGCTGGCCCAGAACCTGCGTCCCGGCACTTCGCTCCATCCGCTGGTTCAGTTCCACCACCTGCTGCATTTTCATCGCCTTCCTTCACGCGTGCCTAAAAAGCACTCAGGCCACTTAATTTGAGTAACACGCAGAACTGAAAGTTAGTAACGAGCCTGCCTCCTGACTAACAATACGGTACAACAAACGCGGTGCATTTAACGCAAATATGATGTACACCACGTACCTGTATCTTACTGTCCACAGTAAGGCACACGCTTACATAACGCAGACCAACAATAGGCTGTACCCACCCGCAGAGCCTTCGCGCTTCCCACGGCAAGCCCACGGCTGCCGAAGGGGATGGAGCCACTTCGGCAAAGCGGAAAGCGGCGGCGCAAAGCAGGAGCAGCAACTACTTACTTACACCGAGGCGTTACTGCCGGCCGTTAATCATTACTACGCGCGGCCACTCGCACCGCCGTACATCACAGCGCGGCCCCGCGTCAAAGGTCTGGGGAATAAACACGCTCCGAAAGGCCAGGCGGAACCGAGCCCTTCGCTCCGCGGCGGCGCTGCCTGCCCGTACCCGGCCTTCCCGAGCCGCCGCCGCCGCGCTATTCTAACGCGCTCCGGGCAGCGCCTCGCCGGTACCCGCGGACCGAAGCCGGACGGCGGCTCACACCCCCCAGAGCCGCACCGGCGGCCGCACGCACATCGCCCGAACAACCCCGCACCGGCCGCAGGGCCGGCGCCCCCCGGGATGCAGGCGGGGCTGCCGCCCACCGCGCCGTATCGCC
>JAVJGJ010000047.1:109763646-109777440 GCA_035590215.1 Microhierax caerulescens
GGGCGGGGCCGCGCTCAGCCGGCGGCTGCGTCGTGTTTCCGCCACCTGCATTCGGGAAACCGGGGGGTGCGACAGGCGGCTTTCCTCGGCGCCAGCTGCTTTTAGGAGCCTTTTAGTTAAGGAGGGGGGAGAAAACAGAAAAAGAGAGAAATAACGATTGATAAATTCAACTAATTATTATATATATATATATCTATATGCTTAAGAATGAGTAAAACCCCTCCTGAAGGTGGATGTTCAGCTCTACTTGATATTTCTCAGGAACTCAAAATAACGATAATTTTTTTATTTCCTTACTGGTTTTCATTGGGTTTTGGTTCTGTTTTCTGTTTTAGCTACATCACATCTTTGTTGTTCAAACTTCCAAGAGGGATTTGAAATAGGTGATTAGTGCTGTGTGCCCGCGTGCGGGGGGGGCTCTTGGAAATGGCACAGTAAATTTTATGCCACATCCCTGGAACCTCAGATTCCTGGGTTTTGGAATCTGGCTTCTGAAAAGGAGCTGAACCAGCTCAGGGGGTGTCAGTTCTGGCTGTTGTGGCTGTTCTTGTGCGCTGAAACTCTTTTAAGAGGAATAAATAAAAGAGCCTTCGGAAATATCCACTAATGAGGGTGGAAGGGAAATCGTAAATTCTCTGTTATAACAAGAAGTAAGTTGCTGCTGCTGCTGCTTCTGAAGAGCTTGGATGAACTTAACTTATGTGCTGATAAAGAATCACCAAATCATCTGAGCAACTTCTCCCATTTAAAAAAATAAAAATAATTTCAATGCTATTACACATATTTGCTTCACTTCTAAATACTGAAAAGCCTGGAATCTTTTCTTTTCGTAAATTGTGGGCTCATTTCCCCACCCACCCCCCCTCAATATATTAAAATATGAAGGGAGCTCTAGGATAAAAATAATTCTGAAAGAAAATATTTGTCCTTAATTTGTCTTGAGTGCCCCAAAACTTCCATCTGACAAGAGCTCTTAAGGAAAACACTACAGGGACAGGTAGAGAATAATATGAACAACTATCGATTGCTACTAACGAAGTACAGAGAATTACAGGGCTGCTACGTTAGGTGTCTACATCAGACTTCTTGCCCAAAATATTTGCCACTTTTGGTGATGGTGGGTCAACACTGCTGGCAGGGAGACCCTGTGAGCGCAAGACGGGGCTCCAAGCAGCTGCTGGCATTTGTGCTGTGGAAGCAATTTTGGTGGGAGGATGGTGGAAACACGGAGACTGGACATCGCCTTTTATGCTGTTACTGTCCGGTGCCGTGCTGAGCAGCCGTCCTGTCCGAGAAATGATTCACAAAGGAAGGCTGGCACAGGAAAAGACGGGAGTGGAAAGGAAGAGAGAAGCTGACTGGCAATTAAGCAGCTCTCTGTGGGATCGCCAGTATAAACTCATTTTCAGAAATCAGATTTTTTGGTTTTATACTCTAGCGTAATAAAAATTGTTATCAATGAGATTTACGAATCTTAGTTATCTCTGCTTAAATGTGAAACAGTGCAACCTCTAAGCCGCACGGTGTTGCCAGCAAAAAGCCATAATTAGATACAGTTAAATTTAGCAAACAGAGGCTGTACAGGCAAGTGTTCTTAATGAAAAAGGAAAGAACAATTACAACAGGGAACAAGTTTTTTCTCTTGGAGAAAGTCTGTTGAAACTTCCAAACTGCTTATTTGTAGGATTTCAATCCTTAATTCTTTTACCAGACCTCTTTTGTTCTGTCCCACTTCAGTGTCATACTGAATTACCACCTTTCGTGTGTAGGTATATTCCAGGAAAGAATGGAAATTGAAAGACATCAGACCTTACTAAGATGACTGTTTGCGGTGAGCAGCAGAATGTGAATGATGCTCCTACAGAAATTTTCTTCCTTCCTACTTTTACAGGAAAGCTTGCATCAAAAGGAACAGAGGCCAAGTCATCACAATATCCACATTTTGCGGTCCTGAAGTGGAAGATCTGTCCCAGACCTCCTTGATGAATTTCCTCAAAAGAGTGGTTTTCTCTTTCTGTAGCCTAGTTTCGTCAATGCACCCACTCTTTGCTAGCATAGACAAAATTTTCCTAGTCTCGGTCATCTTCACTGATGTTTCCAATTTCATGTTCTACTCTCCATTTTTTCACGGATGATGGGGGCCGTATGCCCTAACTCTTTTTCCTTCTTCCTTTTGCCAGCAAACCAGGCTCTCAGTTCACCTTGAGCTATATAACGCTGCCGAGTGAGAGATCCAGAGGGACCTGTTGGTTACTGCTCAGAGCATCTACCACCAGACCTGCTGCAGGGGAAATAGCTGTCAGCTCAACAGCAAAATTCAGGATTATTGCCACTGCTAAATAATAAAATGTAAAATATAGCATCTTAGGAAAACAACCAAAAAAACTGAGGAAGCAGAAGAAAAACAGGGAGGAGAAAAAGACCAAAGGACTGGGAAAAAGGCATTAATATCCTGAGGAAAGGGCTAGTAATCAGAGGTGAGAGGGAGTTTTAGAAAACTGGTGTTGCCAGTTCAGTTCTGTTGCCAGTTGAGAATTTGCATGAAGGAAATATGTGTTTCTTTTAAAAATTCCTGTGCATTTTCTGTGAATTTTCTGTGAAATTCTCACACTATTTTTGTCCATCTTTTTTCACACCAGCAGCATTGTGTCCTGACATGATGATGTGGTTTAACCCCGGCAGGCGACTAAGCCCCACGCAGCTGCTTTCCCGCTCCCCCCATAGTGGGATGGGGGAGATAGAAGAGTAAAAGTGAGAAAACTTGTGGGTTGAGATAAAGACAGTTTAATAGGTACAACAAAAGCCACGCTTGCAAGCAAAGCAAGACAAGGAATTCATTTGCTGCTTCCCACTGGCAGGCAGGTGCTCAGCCATCCCCAGGGAAGCCGGGCTCCCTCATACGTAGCAGTTACTCAGGAAGACAAACGCCGTAACTTTGAACATCCCCCCCTTCCTTCTTCTTCCCCCAGCTTATATCTGCTCAGCATGATGTCATATGGTATGGAATATCCCTTTGGCTAGTTGAGGTCACCTGTCCTGGCTGTGTCATCCCCCCCAGCCCCTTCGTTGGCAGGTCCTTGGCTTGGCACAAACATCACCAGGCAACAACCAGCACCATCAATGTGCTCTCACTCCAAATCCAAACCACAGCACTGGACCAGCTACCAAGAAGAAAATTAACTCTATCCCAGCTGAAACCAGGACACTGGTGTCCATGAATGCTTCTGCATGAAGGTTTTTTTGTGGCCCTTTCTCGGGGTGCAGCTGTAGTGCCGGTGTGAATGATGGGGTCTGCTGCTGGCGTCGGCTGACCTGCTGGTCTAAGGGAGCTTCTTTCTCTGCTCCAGGAGTTTACATCTCAGTGCTGTGATAGACTAATTGCATTTCAGGGAGCTATTGACTCGCTAGAAAGTATTTTCTCCATGTTTTAGCCACCAAAAAAAAAAGGGGGTGGGGGATGACACACAACTATTCCACACGCTCTTCAAATTTCCACTGAAATAAATTATTATTCTGTTGTCTTGACGTCGGTTTGACCTAGTTCAGATCAAATCTCTCACACCTGTCACTGTCCATTGACTCAGAAATGCAAACTTAAGTGTGCCTTCATTTACTGTAGCGTTTTTGTTTCAGATGATGTATGTATGTATTTTTTGAAGCAGACCTCTGGTTGCCCTGCCTTCCTGCTCTTTGGTTCATTTTGTGGAGCAGCTCCAGAAGACACAGAAGAAATTTAGTGTTACCTGAAATGTAACCGAAAGCTGCACTCCAACCACTGATGGAGCCAGCCTGGAACAAACCCTCCAGAGCACACAGAGGGTGAAGGCTGGGTCCTCCGAGCAAGCTGGTTTGCACTGCAGAGCTTCTCCTGTTGCATCCCCTGCCTGCTAACATAGACTTAGTCGAAGTTGCACAGTGATTAAAGTACTGGTTCTGTTACCGCCTGTTTATAATCCTTCAACTCTTTCATTAGACTGAAAGAAAACTCCGCATCCAGAAAATGCTACAGGACTATCTGGATCCCGATTGCTTGATCACATTATGAAAAACTGTAGATACAAAGGAAGAGCCTTAAATTTGCAAGCTACGCTTCTTCAAAACGGAGAACAAGAGTTAAAGAACAATCATACATGGCATATTATGGACACAAAATAAAAATAAATATGTTTTTAAGATTCTCCTATAATTTTGTTTTTGTAGCTAAAGAGGGGAGGGAATCGTGCAGCATGAGGCTGCGGTGGGATTCTTAGGCATTACTCTTAGGAAGCACCAATAAGTAGTGACAGGAGTTGTGTCACTGATTGCAGTTCTAAAAGTTGCTCAGTGCTTTCATGTTGTGGAAGGTGTAAGGATTGAGAAAAGAGAAGAAGAAAGGAAGGAACACTGCAAATATTTCCCCTTACTGGTTTGTGCTCTGTGGTGGAAAACAATTGTCCCTCAACCATGATGTCACATTATGTTTGGCAAGTAGTGATTTTGTTGTAGCTTGTTTGCAATAAAGCACGAAATCAACACATTTGCTGCTGTCATGCCAACAATTTTTATCCCTTTTGCAGGTCTGTATAACAATAAGCGGTTGAACATATTTAAATTCTCTTACCTGTGAGCAGGGCATTCCCTGAAGCAGCTGGGACAGATTGATGTTCTGTTAACTAAAATTGCTGGAGGAATGCAACCCTTGGCTTTGGTTTATTTCTTTGTGTGAGCATGGCTAAGGGAGGAATTTTGGTTAGAACAGGCAAGTTGTCAGTACACTGCCATTGTAGTACAGTGGGTGCAGTAGCTTTAAAACTTGATTTTGCAAGTGCTGTGCTCCCGTATTCAGCTGTACCTCCCAAGTTTGCAGTCTCCAAGTTGCCTGGCTTAGAAAAACAAAGTCTGCCTAAGCAAAATTGGGTCAGACTGTGGGAGGGAGAGGATTATTTGGATTTGCATGTAATATGAAAAAAGACTGTTTATTTTGTTTCTTTTTTTTTTTTTTTTCTTTTTTCCCCTGTAAGTAATTCCAGTTTCCTGTATTACATCTGATCTGAAGACAAGCTAAAATGGAAGGCCTCAGTTTTTTCAGTGTGAAAAAGAAGAAAACCATCAATTAAGAAGAAAAGAACTATTAATAAAATCTCTGTGCCATCTTTTCAACTCAAGCAGAAGCCCAGTGCCTTATAGAAAACTGAAAACCATCAGAAAGGGCTCTGATGCACCGCCACAAACTCAGTGCTGCTAAGAGTTGTCTGGCCAACCTGCAAGACTTGCATGATTTTCTGCAGTAAAAATAAACAAGGATGAAACAAACAGGAATATTTTTAAAGGGACTCCTCCTTTACATGTTTTGTAGAAGCAAAGAAATACAGACTTTCTTCTCCCTTCTCTCCTCTAACTTCGCTTCTTCAAAGGTCCTTGTTGCTTCCTTTTTTCCTAGACAGTTTTTGTTCTGTTCAGTTTCGTTTCTGTAAGTCAGGTTTAATAAAATGACGTCAAGTCACAATGTTTATTTGCACAGACCGACAAATTAGAATCAGCATCCAGGGCAAATGCTACAGTAATGAAATCCACAGCCCTCAAATGTGGCTTGATATTTATGACTCCTTCAGAGAAGATAACAACAGCGTAAAGCAGCAGTTGAGTGAAAAAGCCTCAGACACTGTTTTTCCACCTGCCATTTCTTACTGTTTATATGCTGATTTCTTGTCAAATGTTATACCAGAACAATATTGTTCTTGAAAGAGATTCCAGCTGAGTGTTTATTTCCATATCTCCTGGTTTCCCTTCCTATTTCTGGCCCTTTGTGCCGGGATGTGAGGCCCAAAGGCCAAGGAGCTGGCTGCCCTGTTTTCCCTGCCTACACCGCGGACTTACTTGTCCCTCAGCTCCCTGTAGTCGACACAGATACAAATATCTCCTTCAGATAATTCAAATCGCCCCTAAATTAATTTGTCCCCTGAAAACACCCGTGCCTCCAGTGTCTGGAAAGGCAGCCAAGGGTAATTCTGTACCTTCAAGCAGGAGGCGTCTGGGTCAGACTGGCTGTGAGATGGGAGTTTTTCCTTGCAGAAGCTTGGCTGTGAGCTGAGATTCTGTTAGCCCAGAAAAAGTGAACATCATGCAAAAGGCAGTGTCTACGGTCCGCTGTCTACTCCCCACCACTGTCCTGAGACTTTCATAAAAAGAGGTGGAATAAGAAGAGGCTTGTAATAGTCTCGGTCCAAATACTCTCATTAGTGAATACCTTTTCATGTATTTCTCTTCTGGTTTGGGGTTTTGGTTTTTTTTTTTCTTTTGATACAAAGAAACCCATGATAAATTCTCATGTGCCATTGATTCCACTTCTGGAAAAAAAAAATAAAACCAGGAAAAAATTAGCCATTCTTTATACGCTTCAGGGGGAGCACCGCTTTCAGCAAGTTGTACCTGTGGATTTCCAAATGAGCATCCGTTCCCCTTGGCAGATAACCCCGCCGCTCTCACACACCCCCAAAGCCTCAGACACTTGCTGCTAGTGCTGCCAGGACCCCAAGCCCAAGGGGCCGGTGGGTCTGACCCAGTGAGGTGACTTCTGCAGTTGACTTGAAGAACAGTGACTGTCCAACAGCTTGCTAAGGTAACTTCTTGTCGCCTTCGGGCAGAAACAAGAGTACCAGCAACGGGAACCAGGTGCGGCCAGTAAAGAGGTTGGGGGGAATCAGTCATTTTGAAAGGCATTTGGACCTGTGCTTTTTGTCTGAGATGAGCTTGGATGGGAAGGGTCAAACTGGTGGTGAATATTTTAAGTGAAGCCGCATCAGGGTGAGCTACCCATGATGTTAGAAGCTCAAGAAGAGCAGAGATGCAATTAGGAGAAGCGATTTTGGAAAGACCAAGATTGACAGGGTCTGGCATTACTGACAGCGGTTGTGTTACTGGGGAAGGGACCCCTTTTTCTCAAACAGCTGGAGAGCGTGCATTTGTTCTAATTACAGACGGAACGAACATTTCCCCTCAGTACTTTGATAGCAAAGGGTTAGGGTTTATGCCCGTGCCGAAGATGTGGCAGCTGAACAAGTTACTGTGTGTCACCCCACTTTCACTGACGCTGCTGCTGGATCACGTAAATGGCACATCACACAATCTCCTTGAGCAGGAAACAAGACAGATTTAAGTTAAATGCTATCACTGTGCTTTCCCAGCACTCTGAGGCTGTGCCGGTGGGTTGCTCCCACGAGGGAGCTTGGTCCCTTGCAGGGCTTTGCCTGCCATCACCCCTCCTTGTCCCTGTGACCTGGTTACATCCAGGGTTTGTGCTGGTGTAGGTGTCGTTTAGGAGGGGGTAATGCTTTTACCAGAATAAATACACTGGTACAATTCCTAGTACTAATGTATTAGGCTGATTTAAAGCTATCGTACATTAGTATCACCTACTCTCTTCCTTAGCACAGGCACAAGCCTGTCTATATACCCTTCTAATGCCAATTTAATGAACTCTTTGACAAAGTTTTATTATTTTAAGACACACCTCTGTAGTTAGAATGATACTGCTCTCATGTGGTGGTATGACTGCCATACATAGACAACCTCTAGGGCAGCATATAACATGTCAACAGCTGTCCCTTCTCATTATATCAATACCTCGTTGTTGTGAATAAATTTTACAAGTACATGTGGATGAAATCTACTGAGCCAGCTGGCTTGTTATATGGAGGAGATGGGCAAGGAAAACCATCTGTTGTTCAGAATCCCCTCTTGACACTGTTTTAGGACATCTTGTTTGGTTCTTTCCACACTAAGTCAAGTGGATTAGGTACCTCCTGCTGCCTGGCCCAGCCACATCAGACAGGCTTTGCCCTCCCTGTGTATTCTGTCCCTTTTAGAGGAGCGTACCTGTGACCTTAAAGGCATTACAGCGGAGAAACGCTGCTATTTTTTTCAGACTCGTTCTGAATTCTACATGGAATAAGCAGTCACACCTGTGTAATATCTGAACTTACAATGTAAGTTAGATTTTGTGCACTGGTATATTTGAAGCAGCTTCTTCATTGTCTCATCAACATCTGCAAGGCCGTTTATGGCCACAGAAACACGTTGTAGGGTGTGAGTGGTGCTGGAGTATCGTTGCTTCTTTGCAGTTGGCAGCCTGGACTTTGTGAGCCTTCATGTGTGAGTTGCAGCTCAGCACCACAAGCAGCTTCTGGCTAACTATTACCTCATCACGAAACCATGCAGTCTATTGTTCCATTTCCTTCATTTTGTACATCTACAACGAAGAAGCAGTGGATTGGTCTATATAAGGTGGTTACTGTGAAACAATCTGAAGTGCGAAATTCAAAGCCCAGCAGCTATGGTGTATCAGTTCCTCAAGCAGATGTTCTCATTCTCCGTGATGGATGCCTTTGCTTGCTTTTAACATAGTTCACTTCTCCTGGGTCTTAAGCTAAACCACACAAATTCATATTTATTGCAAAAAAGCATTCCCTCGGGGAGCTGTTGCAGAACAGATACTCTGCAATGGCTGTTCTGAGCTCTTTCCTGTGTAGACAAGCCCTATGGTGTAGCTCGTTGCTTTGCCTGCCTTTAATGACTTCATATGAGGTTTATTCATTGTATTACATGGCCAAAAGAGCTAAGGCTAGGGACTATCTGAAATGTCTGTTACTTGATTAGACATGCTTTCAGGCATTTGAGTGACTCTTCAGTTTCCTCTTGTGGCTTGATTCCCTCTTTCTGACTACAAATTCTAAAACATTTGGGTGCATTTTTTAATTACCTTGCAATCACCGGTGTTGGATACTAATGTAACTTCCATGGTGGCAGGAGTATTAAGAATTTTGTCATTAAATTGTGACAAAAGTCATTGGTCTGACCTCAGGATTTGTTGGTATAGCAATATGGGTAGGGATGTTTGTAATGCCACCTGTCTTAGCTCAGTTTGTGATGTGGGTCTCTACCATGCACTTGCTGTGATTTCAAATAGTATTTCCATGCTGTACTGTGCTGCCCTCCCTCACTTCATTAGCACAGTACAGCAAGACACCCAAAGTCTTCTTGCAGGAATTTATTTACTTTCTCAGAAAGCTTTTGCATTACTTAAATAAAATAAAATAATTTCAAAAAGCATTTTGCCCCTGCGCGTTGACAGCGTGGTAGTTGGGCTTGCTGGTGCGGTTATACCGATTACACCGATGATGTATCTGATGTGTAATATCTGGGGAACAGTAAGAACTGAGGTTTCAAGGGAGTATATAAGCAACTCTCCCTTACCTGTAACTCTCACCTGCCTTTTCAGAGCATGTTCTTCATCTCTTCAGCAATCCAGGCCTTGATATTCTGAACTCCACTCAGACCAGTCTCAGTGACTTCATTTCTCACTTGGTACAGGAAAAAAGCACGCAAATTTTAAGTCGGAGCCTGCTGAGTTGTCTTAATAGCGAGACATGACAGGGTCAGACACAAAAAGATGACATTGGTGCCATTTTTGTGCGTATTGAAAATAGACACAGGCAGTGAGCAGTCTGTAGCAGCTGTAATTGAGCAGCTTCAGATGGCAAGTAACGAGGAGGATGATAAGGAAGAGCAGGAGGCCTTCAATTGTTTGAACTTCAGCTCTCCACTAACAGAGAGCATCAATTAAATTTGCAATTGTGTCTTTGAGATCTGCTCCAGTGGTGTTGGCTTTACGTACACTGTCCTCTACTACCTGAAGGTTTAGTATTGCCTTAAACTTCAGTTTTGCCTTTGCAAACACTGCCGATCAAATCAAATCGCCTCTTTTTCAAAATACAGCATCTGTTATTTTGAAAGCAGTTAATATTCATCATGAGAAGGCATGAGGGACTAGGAATCAAGCCTGTGACGGTATTGATGTACGTTTCTTGCAATTTTGTACGGAAATGCGAACTGCTCCATGTCTGTTCTTTCCACATGACATCCCCAGTATACGCTATAATCATTCTATCCACATGAATAAAGTGCTCTCATTTATTTGCATTGTTTTTCTTCAGCTGCAGCGTCCTCAGCCTTGCCTCAGCAGCTCAGCTCTGTGAGTCCAGCCCAGCATTTACTGGTGTTATTGCAAAAGGAACAGGAACATTTCAGCAGGCACTGTTTCAAGGGCTATTTTAGCACAACTTTCTTGGAAAGATAGCGATTTATCAATGCATAATCTTTTAACTGATCTGAAATATTCACATTTTTCAGAGGCAACACTTCCCACATGTATGTTTACCAGGATTTGCTGTGGTTCTTCTGTTGCTCTTACACACGTGCACAACAAGAAAACTGTCCACGTGGCTACGTACAGGTAGTCTCCAGTCATCCACATCTGTTCCATACTGCTACTCCACAACTGTCCTGTGTGAAATTAAACAGCTTCTGCCTCCTGGCCAAATGTTCAGTAAAACCATTTGGAAGCCAAGGAAGCAAACAGTAAGTCAGATCTTTAGGACATCATGCCATGAAATCACAAGCAGGAAGGTAACCATGACAGTCCCGAAGTCAGCTTGAGAAGCTATTCTTTTTCATCAGAACTACTGGCAGGTTGAGAGTCCTTTACCACATCTTTGGTAGGGCATTTTAATATTCTAATTAATGTTATCTGACATATCTATTCACTTTAAGTTTAAACCTTTTGAACTTTATCATTTAGTCCTTGTTCATCCTAAAAATACATTTGCAAACCTCAACATAGATCTTGCGTGTCTGCCACGGGATAAAGAAAAAGCAAAGTCTCTTTATTCAAACCTTGAACCATGCTTAAGCAGTTAATGTTGCAGATTTGTATTACGACCTTTATTCCCCAGGCCCACGTTCCCTCTAATTGAACACAGCATCCTCTTAATGGAGGCACTAATCGTCCCGACAGCAGCTCCAACTGCTGATCTACTGGCAGCAAACAGATTAGGCACTAGAAAGCAATAAGCACAATTAGATTCCTCAAGGAAGTTGCCAATGCCTGGAGCCATCCCGAGGGAAGCCGCTGTTCACCTCTGAAATTCTTTGGCCACTGCTCGCCTCTCCGTTGTTGGGACTGGCTCATCCCAAGCAGAGCATCACAAGGAGACAGCCATACAGAAATGTGTTGTCGGTGCTTTCACGACTGCTCATCTCCAACGCTGACCACATTAAGTCGCAGTGGCCAGGCTGGTGGCATCTTCCAACTCTTCAAAGTTACCCACCAAGGTGAGGGCCACTGTGCCTGAAGATCTGTTCAGTATTCGTGGTCAGTATAGCGGTCACTTCGGAACGACGGTGCGCAGTACTGTGTAAACAGCACCTAGAGCGTTAGCAGCAAGTTAGACGTGGAGCACTGAACATGGAAAAATGGTACGTTGTTAATTTGACCCCGATCCTTTGTATTCTGCTAGGTTGTAAACCGCATCCAAAGGGGCAGCGCAAAGGTATGTCATTGCAGCATCGCTCACCGGCTGCGAACCATTCGCGGTTACGTGGCAGAGCACAACCATCGCTCCCCAGGCACCAGCCGGCGCGCTGGCGGGCTGGGTGCAGGCAGCTCCGTGACTCCCAGGCTAGGGTGCCATCTACTGAATCAGCACCACTGCTGCCTACGGCAATTTGTTTCGAGCTCGTAGATTTAGCCACAGCATTTGAAATAAAAGCCACTGCGCATGAGGTATTTTAATTACGTGTTACATCTAACAACGTGTTGAAATGCTTAGACCTAGCAACTGTATCTTCAGCTACCCCTGAAGGTGTAAAACCAGCTCAACAACTCATTCAAAAAGATAGATTTAACTAGGTTTTTTTCTAAAATGAGAGGGTAACGTACATTTTCTAAGCAGTGATGCACAGAATACTGACAGGCATGGCACCTGTGAGTCAGTGGCAATTAAGAGAAACAATAGACTTTCAAAGGGAAGCCCACAAATTCTGCTTTTTATCTAAGGACTACAAGGTATTATTCTATAAAAGCAAAAGGACCTTCACCTGGATCATTAATACTATTATTATTAACACTGGAAGGACACAAACATTTCTCCGGTGATGGGAAACGTGCTCCCTGCACACAGTTTTGGCTGACTTTTGTCCAACAGAAATGTTGTATCTTGTCCAGGCTACTCGTGGTGCTTGTTGACAGAAAGAGCAAATGGCTTTTCAGTTCTTAACCTTCTCAATACATTTAGCACAGCCTTTTGCAGTTCTGGGGAAACCAAAGTCAGAATTCATTGCCTGCTTTTTGATTGGTATTTTGAAAGGTGGGGGAAAGAAGTTCAAGCAGCCTTTGAATTTTAGACAGTGGAAGAAAAAAAAAATACATTTAGCAGTCTCATGTTGCCCAAGTTGTGCAAACTTACTGGTTCCTCTATAGTAGCCTCCATAACTGTGTTTATCTTGATTGGTATAATTCTCTGAGCTTCTTCTGAAATGGATTGTCCACAAAAATGAGATATGTTTTTAGATGCTGACCATAGCATGTGCACACCAAGGAGAATTTCTTATTGCCCATGGGATGGCAAAAGATAATACAAATCAATACTGTAATAGTGTCAGTGTGGTCTGTAGCTGAGAACTGCATTTACGTATTTCTCAGTATTTTCCTCTGGTTTATTTGGATTTAACTGTAGTTATCTAGTTTACACTAGCTTTTGTATGTCATAAAGTGAAGAGAAAAACACTGACTTTCTGGCATCAGTTACAGAATTCTTGGGAATTCACAACTGAGTCTATTAGGACAGACATCACTTAAGAATGATATTGAAGATTAAAATTTGTAATTCCTTATTTCTTAAAGAAGCAAGTCCTCTTTATTCACCTTTACATGTATCTCTTTGCAGTACCTTTTTTCCTTTTATTTCCTCATCTGTAGAGTTGCACTGACCTATTTCTTTGTTGGATTTTATATTGCAGTTAGACCAATGGGCTGGTTGCTTATCTGCAGAGTTTCCCAGTCTCAGGTCAATTGTTTTAGCTGATGGCAAACAATTTACTGAACACAAAGTCCTGAATTACAGTGCAGTGATCTGTGGGGTCTGGTAGAATCATTAGACCTCGCATAATTCATTATAATAGCTCCTTTACTATGGACCTGGTGTAGGTAGACTTGGTGTAGGTATACCTGGTGTGCAAGTCTCTCTGCAAAACTGATTCAGTACCTGGAAAAACTATGGAAAAGATCACACTTGGTGCTATTGAAAGACATTTAAAGAACAACGTGATCATCAGGCACAGTCAACATGGGTTCACAAAGGGAAAGTCCTGTTTAACTGATTTGATAGCCTTCTGTGATATGGTCACCCACCTAGTAAGCAAAGGGATGGATGGTGGTGGATATAGTTTTTCTGGGTTCTAGTAAGTCTGTTGGTACTGTTCCTCACAGCATCCTTCTGGACACATTGTCCAGCTCTGAGGTGAGCAGGTAGATGTTGTGCTGGATGAGAAACTGGCTGAATGGCAGAGCTCAAAGAGCTGTAGTGAATGGGACTACATCTGGCTGGCAACCGGTCACAGCAGTGCTCCTCAGGGCTCAATTCTAGGGCCAGCACTGTTCAATCTTTTTTATCAATGATCTGGATGCAGGAGTTGAATGCACCATTGGCAAGTTTGCTGATGACAGCAAACTGGGCGTTTCTGTTGACTCTTTCAAAGGACAAGAGGCCTTGCAGAGGGGTCTAGGTAGACTGAGGCATTGGGCAATCATCAATGGCATGAAATTTAAGAAGAAATGCTGAATTCTGCACCTGGGATGGAGTAACGCTGGGCACAAGTATAACTGGGGAGAGGAGCGGCTGGCGAGCAGCCCTGCAGAGCGGGCTGGGTGGGTGCTGGCTGCAGCAGGCTCAGCGTGAGCCAGCACCGTGCCCTGGCAGC
>JAVJGJ010000047.1:109778331-109796597 GCA_035590215.1 Microhierax caerulescens
ATTCTATTCTATTCTATTCTATTCTATTCTATTCTATTCTATTCTATTCTATTCTATTCTATCCTATCCTATCCTATTCTATTCTACTCTACTCTATTCTATTCTTATTCTATTCTATTCCACTCCTATTCTATTCTATTCTATTCTATTCTATTCTATTCTATTCTATTCTATTCTACTCTATTCTATTCTTATTCCATTCTATTCCACTCTATTCTATTCTACTCTATTCTACTCTACTCTACTCTATTCTATTCTATTCTATTCTTATTCTATTCTATTCCATTCCACTCTATTCTATTCTATTCTATTCTATTCTACTCTATTCTAAATTTTTCTGCTTACCTCCTTTCCCTAAGAATACATGCTAAGGAAATTTTGGATGACATTTATTCCCAGCCCTGCACTGGCAGAAAGGATTGAACGGGTAATCACGTCCCAACCTAGGCCCTGACTGTCACTTGTTGGGGAGGAGGCCTGTACCTTCTGATGAGAGTGAAAGTTGTGGATTGTGTCTAGATCATTTGAGCACCTGAACAAATTTGCAAGAAGCATGTGTGAACTGCCATTTCTGAAAGCCTTCTGTGTTCTTCCAGTTTGGCTGGGTTTCCACAGGATAGCAAAAGATGACATCTCTGACACCAGTGAGGCTCAAAGATCGAGCCCCCCCAGGAGGACCAGGGGGCTGTCCCTGCCCTTGGCAGCCATGGACCGGTCACAGCTGCTGAATGTCCCTGTGAATTAATCTGTACATTCAGACTGTGTAAATAAAGGCATTTATAATATACATTCATTTTATTGTGGCGATGCCAGAGGTGAAAGAAAGGGTTCTGGTTCCCTCTGCATAAACTTTGCAGAAACGAAGAGAGCACGCAGGATTTCCTCACCATTCCTTATCAATGCACCAAGTGACATTTGCTATTACACTGCTTACAGTGAGGTCTTCTTGGAAAGAAATCCTGAATTGTTTTGTGCTCTTCACCATATTTTCCTTGCACTTCAATAGCTCTTTTCCTCCTTTGGTCTTCAACCTTGGTATCTTTCTTGAAAGCGACGGCAGCCCTCCCAGCCTTTGTCTTGCTCCTTCTAATTGTCTTCTGTGGGCTCTACATGCCTCTAATCAACTGCTTTGTTTGCCTTTATCCTGGACAGAATTTATCTTTCTTGAACCCGAGTAATGAGAAATGCCCATAGTGGTACACGTGAGTTTTCACCAGGGCTTTGCACAATGCTTGCCTTTCCTATGGAAAGGCTTGTAGCATTTAAGAAATCTCTTTTGCGTTTTTCACAGAAGGTGTTTAGAAACCTGCTGGTGTTCATTAACATTAATGTGTCTAGTTTGGGGGTTTACCTTGTATTACTAGCTGAATGCAACACTTCACTGATTGCTGCTTAATTGCATGTTGGTGTCAGATCAGTAAAAGTGCTTTGATCCCAATTTGGTTTAAGCTGCGTGGACTGAGCAGGTTTTCGCTGCGACACTCGGGAAAAACAAGTAACTGACTCACTTGTGTAGAATAATTTAAAACCCCTTAGCTCAATATCGCTTAAGGGTACTATAGAAAGGGTAAACTTTTAGAGAGTGACAACAAATCACCTCAGCAAGTTTGTTCCCATCCTTGAAATGCAGAATGACTGTTGGTCTCTCTCCCATAAGGCTTATTTCTTGAGTGGTCTGTCAGGGGAAAAGGCAAAGTCACCGAGGTTGTTACTGGAGATGTTGCTGTAGGTTGCAAAGGAGAGCCCCAGCTGAGCTCCTATCTGAAATGAGGCGGTTTAACAAACTGGTCTTTTAGGCAAAACGCCATTATTCACATTGAAAACAACAGTAGAAAATGCTGCTGCCTCTGCCCACTCCTGGCACAAAGTGAGTGTAATCACCTTCATGAACAACCAGGAAAAAATAATACACACAAACATACATACATGTCTATCTCTGTGTCTCTGTCTCTGTCTCTATCTCTACCTCATCTATCTACATCTACATCTACGTATCTCGGTATCTGTACCTATGCCCTGTGTCAGCACAAATAAGCCCTACATGACAGCGGTCCCAGTAAGTGCGATGGAGAGCCTGTGCCGAGGGCACCAGTTCCAAATGCCAGAGCTGCAGCCAAGGCCAAGGGAGACAAACTGGAGGGAACTGCAGCAGCAGCAGTGCCGTGGAGGGCAGGGAACAGGAGAAGCCGTGAAGGAACAGCTTGTTGCTGATTCACACGATGTCCTGAGCTGGGACCAAAAGGACGGGCTCTAGAAGGGCAGGATCAAGAAATAGTGACCTCCTTAGCTGTGAGATGGACCAGGCCATGGAGGAAAGGAGGCAACAGACTGAAATCTCTGTGTTAAGAGAACCTTATTGTGTGCTCGGTAAAGGGCAGTACTGATGAGTTTTGCTGTGCTGGGCAAAGGACTGGTGTCCTTCGGCACTGGCTGCTGCCCACTCTTGGGCCCCGATGTCAGCCCTGTACCAATGGTCTCTTTACAGAAAGAGCAGTCTTCACAGCTTGTAACACCCCAGGAGCTGCTAGAGCTCCTGTCACTGTCCTGGTTACCCACAGACTCACACCGCAGATACCAGAAGGAGGGACTTGCAGAAGTTTCTGTGGCATAGGCTACATTTCAGAAAGCTTTTTGGGTATCATCTGTTTTCCTGACCATGCAAACCACCTCCCAACATTCCTGCCCACATCTGTGTTACATTGATGCCATGCAAATCATCCCCATTGTGATTGTTATCATTCACTATTTTTAGCTGTCAAGCTGGTGAGAAGTTGGGATACAAATATTTCCTCTGCCTATATACTTCCACCAAAAATCTCTACAGCAAGTACTAAACCAAAAACTTGAAGCAAATAAGCTCTGAAGCATCATGGCACTGAAGGAAAATCACAAGCTTGTTGGCATTTAAATACATTATGACCAATCTCTTATGAAGCTCCTTCTTAGACCTTCCTGCTTGGAGGAATTCTGTGCACAGTGGCTAAACCCAATACTGATCAGAGAGAAACTAATTAATTCACCTACAAGAGAATGTGTCCTGTGAAGCATCTCAAAGGGATCAAACTGAAGAAAGTGTGCCTTGGAAGGTCTGAAGTTTCAGCTTGAGTAAAGATGCAGAAAGTATAAACTCTTGTTTTAAATCTGCTGGGTGTGAAATGCTGAGCTGTGACTTGCAGGTTGCTCTGGTGAGACTTCTCCTTGTTCTTCTCCCTTCAGGTAGAAATACTGTGAGAAACCATTTCAGAAGTGAAGCCTGAAAAGGTGCTCCACTATGACAAATGTTCACGCAGAGCATCAATTCGCTTCGATATACATGTTCCGCCTGTGAACAGCTGCCTCGATATACATCATCACAAAATAGCAAACCACTGCAGAAAACAAACCAAAGGAACACATCTTCTACTAAGCATGAATGAAACATAGATCTGTTTCATTAGGAGCAGGTGAGCTAATACTTAGAATAAAAATAAAAATAATGAGAAGCATAACCAAGGTACTCTTTCAGTCTGTAAAAACTCCTACAAATAAAGAGCCCTACCAAGTTAAACCAGTTCTAAGTCTTGGATCTCAGGCCCAAGAAAAAACTTTCAGCCTAATGAAGAAGGTGATGGGAGAAGAAAAGGCAGTGGCTCAGTGCCACAGTACACAGCAGAGGCTCAGATGAAACAGTTTCTGACTGAAAGCATTTAATCTAGAAATGATTGAGAAGAAGAAAAAAATTACCTCTATTCTTCTTTTCATTATGATTTCCCAGAGCAGACATGTGCCTTCAGATGTGCGAACAAATAACCTCAGTTCTGGAATTTAAAATACCTTCAAGTTGGGAACAGGGTGGAGATTTGCTCACCTTCCATCCAAAGAGGCATAATTCATCTTTGCTCTGGGTGGACAGTGGTGCTCCACTTACAATCTTGTGATACTACATTGTATAAAGTCTCCACATCCTATCTTGAGATTAGAACTATCTTTAGGATTATTTTGTAAGAATTCCTGGGATAAAATTAAGCAGAATCAGCGCATTTGTAGCTTAGGCAGGTTAGAAAGTGAGCCAACTAGGGAAGGTGCCCCACTGGACCCGTTTGCCAACAGAGAAGGACTTGTGGGTGATGGGGTGGCTGCAGGCTGTCTTGGGCACAGCGATCATGAAATGATAAGGGGGTTTGATTCTTGGAGAAGGAGAGGGGTCAGCAGAACCACCACCTTGGCCTTCCAGAGGGCTTGTTTAGGGCATGGTTGACAGAGTCCTTTGGGAGGCAGTTCTGAAGGGCAAAAGGAGTCCAGGAAGGCTGGACAGTCTTCAAGAAGGAAATCTTAGAGGCACAGGAGCAGACCATGCCCATGTGCCAAAAGATGAGCTGGTGGGGAAGAAGACTGGCCTGGCTGAACAGAGAGCTTTGGCTGGAACTCAGGAAAAAATTAGTTTATGGCCTTTGGAAGAAGGGGCAGGCAATTCAGGAGGACTACAAGGATGTCATGAGGCTATGCAGGGAGAAAATTAGAAGGGCCAAAGCCCAGCTAGAACCTAATTTGGCTACTGCAGTAAAAGACCACAACAAATACTAATTTATTATTTATTTCTATAAATACCTTCACAACAAAAGGGGGGCTAAGGAGAATCTTCATCCTTTATTGGATGTGATGAGAAACATAGTGTCAAAGGATGAAGAAAAGGCTGAGGTACTTGATGCCTTCTTTGCCTCAGACTTTAACAGTAAGACCGGTTGTTCTCAGGGTACCCAGCCCCCTGAGCTGGAAGACAGGGACGGGGAGCAGAATGAAGCCCCCACACTCCAAGGGGAAACGGTCAGTGACCAGCTACACCACTTAGACACACGTAAGCCTATGGGAATGGCTGGGATCCACCCAAGGGTACTGAGGGAGCTGGCAGAAGCGCTCACTGAGCCACTTTCCATCATTCATCATCAGTCCTGGCTAACTGGGGAGGTCCCAGTTGACTGGAGGTTATCAAATGTGATAAATACCCATTTACATGAAGGGCTGGAAGGATCCGGGGAACTACAGCCCTGTCAGTCTGCCCGTGGTGCTGGGAAAGGTTGTGGAACAGATCATCCTGAGTACCATCACACAGCACAACCAGGTGATCAGGCCCAGTCAGCGTGGGTTTATGAAAACAGGTCCTGCTCTACTAACCTGATCTCCTATGACAAGGCGACCTGCTCAGGGATGAGGGAAAGGCTGTGGATGTTGTCTGCCTAGACTTTGGTAAAGCCTTGGATGCCATCTCCCACAGCATTCTCCTGGAGAAACTGGCTGCTCATGGCTTGGATGGGCGTGCTCGTCACTGGGTTAAAAACTGGCTGGATGGCCAAGTTAAAAGAGTGGTGGTGAACGGAGTTCAATCCAGTTGGTGGCTGGTCACAAGTGGTGTTCCCGTGGGCTCAGTACTGGGGCCAGTTCTGTTTAATATTTTCATCAACGATCTGGACAAGGGGATCGATTGCACCCTCAGTAAGTTTTCAGATGACGCCAAGTTGGGTGTTGATCTGCTGGAAGGCAGGAAGGTTCTACAGGGGGATCTGGGCAGGCTGGACCGATGGGCCAAGGCCAACTGTATGAGATTCAACAAGGCTCAGCGCCGGGTCCTGCACTTACGTCGCAACAAGCCCATGCAACACTACAGGCTTGGGGAAGAGCGGCTGGAAAGACAGCTGGTAAAAAAAGACCTGGGAGTGTGGGTAGACAATCGGTTGAATATGAACCGATAGTGTGCCCAGGTGGCCAACAGCAGCCTGGCTTGTATCAGAAACAGCGTGGCCAACATGACTAGGGAAGTGACCGTACCCCCATACTCAGCACTGGTGAGCCTGCCCCTTGAATCCTGTCTTCAGTTTTGGGTCCCTCCCTCAAAGGAAGACACTGAGGTGCTGGACCGTGTGTGTCTGAAGAACAACGAGGCTGGGGAAGGGTCTGGAGCAAAAGTCTTCTGAGGAGCAGCTGAGGGAACTGGGGGTGTTTAGCCTCGAAAAAAGGAGGCTGGGGGGGGACCTTATTGCCCTCTACAACTGCCTGAAAGGAGGCTGTAGCGAGGCGGGGGTCCGTCACTGCTCCCAGGTAACAAGTGAAAGGAAGAGATGAAATGGCCTCAAGTTGCACCAAGGGAGGTTCAGGTTGGATATTAGGGGAAATTTCTTCTCCGAAAGGGTTCTCAAGCACGGGAACAGGCTGCCCAGGGAGGTGGTGGAGTCACCATCCCTGAAGGTATTTAAAAGAGGTGTAGATGTGGCACTTAGGGACATGGTTTAGTGGTAGACTTGGTAGTTAATAGTTGGACTTGATCTTAAGGGTCTTTTCCAACCTCAATGATTCTGCGATTCTATGATTCTAAGTTTCTTTAACATTTCTTTATAGAGGCAACTTCCTGATGACCCTGCTTACACGAAGTCAGGCAACAAGGCCCAGTGTTCTACGACAAATTTTGAAGCAAAAGTACACATGGATTTCAAATGGGAAGGAACCCTGTGCAGAGCAGTGCACCTGAGTAAGAAAACCATTTTGGGAAGGAGGAATTAGATGTAGAAACCAACGATACCTCTGCTGGTCTGGCAAATCTGAGAGATTTGTACACCCAGCGAAGGAAACACACCAAACCCTGCCATCCAATACCACACCCAGGAGGACTATCTTTTTACCAGATGAATTTTGCAGACACTGCAATGAGGGGAAGTACTTGGCCGTTGACTAAAACCATCATCTAGTAAGAAAATCCATCACAAAAGGCTATTGCATTCTCAAACACCATGCTATCAATGCCAGCACCTTTAGACATAAGACTATGAGCTCCCATCTGGAAGGTGTTACCTGGAGCCCTGGGAATCGTATCCAATTCTCTCACCATGTTAGTAAATCCCAAAGTACTTTACCAGGAAGAAGAGCACCATTCCTGCTTCCATGGGGCTGGATCAATTACAGGCTCTTTTCTGGGGAAAGTGCTTTTTTTTTTTTTTTTAGTAGCTTAAACCATCTATCATTTATTTGATATGAGAACCCAAGAGTGCTTTCCTAGTGGATCCTGAAAGGGATTTGGGGAGATGGTAGTTTTCCATTTGAACTTCAAAAGGATCTGGCATTATTCAAGCTGACAGCTGGGCATGTCCCAACAGGAAGGACTGAAGCTCAAAGCTTCTGCAACTCTTTCCAGGTCCTGCTAAGATAAAGGTACTACCAAACACTTCTACACCAGCTCAAGCATCATCTCAGCCAAAGGCTGGGAGAACAGCAAAACTGTTCAAAAAAACACCCAAAACCCCCAAACCCACAAAACCCAGCAAACCAGCAAACCAAAATCGGTCAGAAACTACCCTTGAACAGTATACACCTGAGTCAGATAAACCCCACAACAGCTAGTCGGCATGTTCGCTCTGCAAAACAAAGCACAACTCCTTGAGCTAGCGGGGACACAGCTTCATCTATCACAGGGAAAAATGTGGCTCTGCTTGACCCTGCCGTGTTTTGGTCCAGGCACCGTACGGCTGCATTTCCATGGCACTGCACTTCAGCTGGTGAGGTACAGCAAGACTTTTCATTTTGGGGGAGGCACCTCAGAAACAAGTCTGGGGGCATCCGGCTGGGCTGCTAGTCCCAAGTTCAGAGGGCTCTGTCAGCAGTGGACATGTGCCTTAACATAAGCAGCTAAATTCAAAAGTTGAATAAAAGGTGGCATTTTCAGAAGAAATTCCAAACAGAAAGAGAAGGACACCAAGGCAAGGAAAACGCCAAGGATGTTGGGGAAAGCTGTTAGAACAAGAAAGGAGGGCAATTTTTATAGTGCAAGAGCCTAATTCAGGCACGTAAATAAGACAAATAATAATTTGCAGTTAAAGGAAAAATTTACTTCTAGTTACATTTGAAATGATGGCAACATATGTTGAGTCCTAAAAGTGCTGTAACCTACTGTTAAGAAACTATCAGTTTTAAAAAGAACTGGACTGTAAAACTAGTTACCACAGAGCACACCGAATCCATTTGTGCTGAACTGATAAAATTCACTTGCAATGCCATAGCTGTTTTGCAGGTACTAAGAATTGTTTTATTCCATTTAACAGCAATTACTTTAATTAACTTGCAATTAATTCAATACTAATGAACAAATTATGAGTTTTATTTTTTCCTAGCAAAGAAGTAAGAACCAGGCTGTGAGAGGATGATGCCATAACTGATCACGATTTGAATTTTGCATAACCTAGCACTACCTGGTTACCCTTAACTCAAGCATATTTTCTTCAGCCAGGGTGAGGAGTAGCATTGTAGAAGCAGAACTAGGGGGGATGGGTGTTGTTTGGTTTTTTTCAGGACAGCAGCACCAACATAGTGATCTTTAAAGGACAGCAAAACCTACTTGTTCGGTGTAAGAAAGGACAATGATGAGAAACCTCCGCACAACTCACTAACTACAGAAGATATCTCATTTATTTAATTAGTTAATTTTTAATTAATAACATTTGTTAACTTTTGCATATGTATGCGGCACATTCAGCATTTTACATAACTTGTAACTTTAAAGTGTTGCATTTCATTACTATCAAAACGGAGTTTTGACACAAAGTGAGGAGAAAAAGGAAACAAGTACCAGTCAGCATTTCTACCATCATAATGTAAAAAATCAGAAATCGAATAAATTGCCTAACAAGCTGTAAAGCTGTTTAATGTGAATACAGTGCATATTTATAAATAGACAGAGGGAAGAACCAAATATAATGTAAAAGCTGTATCTAGTTGCAAATCTGTACTTTAAGGGTCAATAATTGAGGAGAATCAACCTTTCAACAAAAATCTGTCTACCACTTACAATAACCAATAATTTAAATCAACTGTTTAACTTGTATCACTTCAAATCAACAACTTCATATAAACTTGATATCCACACTTGAAACAAAGCATAGAAAACGCAGTTTCAGACAATAAAACACAAACTGTAGAATAACAGTTTTAAGACTTTAAAAAGCACTCTATACTGAAAAAGCAGGCAGGAGAAAGTAAACCGCTTTGGAATCCTTGTTTAGCCCGTGCATTTCTCAAACAACTGGTTAAAAAACCCAAGGGTTTCAGAATCCTATATAGTAGATGTATATCTATCTATAGATTTCTATCATAGGCTCTGAAGGATTAAGCCATGAACTCTGCAGAAGACTCACCCATATGACAAAGCTGGAGTCATGTGTCTAAGGAACAGGCAAGAGAAGCTAACTGAGCTCTGAAATTATCATTACCTGGTGCCAGGGAACCCCCACACTAACAGGTGTATCAGGTTTTTCCTAGAGCCGCAAACAGATGGTGACTGAATTCTGCCCAAACCCAGTAATAAAAAAAATCTTGACTAGACAAAGCTGTTACATGTAAAAAGGTAATTTATCATCAGTTTAGCCAATGTGATGTTTAACTGTAATTTTTTTACAATTACAAGTTTTGATTCATAATGTAAATAGCTTTTGAAGCTACCGAGAATAGTTACAGTAATGATTTGTGGAACAGTATTGAAAAAACACCAAGCACAGAATAAATTCTTTCATTTGCTCCTCAGCACACCATATGAGAGTTTCCAAACTACCCATCTTTTTTTCACCTTCTAAGAAAACATAGCTAGGTGACCTTAACTGTCTCGAGGTATCTAGGACTCTGCAAGTCCAGAGGGGCACGAAGACGATCAACGGGCTGGAGCACCTCTCCTAAGAAGACAGGTTGAAAGAGTTGGGGTTGTTGAGCCTGCAGAAGGCTCCAGGGAGACCTTCCAGCAGCCTACCTAAAGGGAGCCTACAAGAAAGCTGGAGAGGACAGGCATGTAGTGATAGCACAAGGGGAATGGCTTTAAATTGAAAGAGGGTAGATTTAGGATGGCTCTTAGGAAGAAATTCTTTATTGTGAGGGTGGTGAGACACTGGAACAGGTTGCCCAGAGAAGCTGTGGATGCCCCATCCCTGGAAGTGTTCAAGGCCAGGTTGGACGGGGCTTGGAGCAACATGGTCTGGTGGAAGGTGTCCCTGCCCGTGGCAGGCGGGTGGAACTAGATGATCTTTTAAGGTCCCTTCCAACCCAAACTATTCTATGATTCTGTGACACTGACAATAGTGTATTACAGGATTATTTTTTTTTTTTTTTAGTTAAAACTCTTAATGGTAATTCTGAAACAAGCATGGCCATTGACATATGGAGAGGCACAGCTCAAGGCGAACTATATCATGGTAGTCAAAACACAAATAAAAGAAGGTGTATAGATAGAAGCAAGTCAAAAGAGGAATGGAAACTGGAAAAAGAATGGGAAAAAAAGCAACTTTCTTCCTCCTGAGTTCCCTACCCCTTACTACTGCCCTTCTGAAGACATTCTCCAAGCAGCTGAGTATAGGACTCATGTTAAAATTCAATCTGAAATAGACACAATTTTTTTTTGTTTAAAGTATATGACTTAAGCATCTTCATGAAAATATTCCACTTTAAAGGCAGTTATGCAAGTATTCTTCAGGTGACGGCCTGAAGAATAATTCCATCCAAACCACCGCTAGTTACACTACAGCTTTTATTAAGACCTGAAATTAAAGCAAGGGCTGATACTGTCAACATGTCAAATTTTTCACAGTATACCTGCAGGGGCCATTCGGCCTTGTGACCAACAGGCACACCTAAGCAGCACGGTTGCCATCTGCGACATGTACCCAAAGCACGTTCATTGCACAGGCCCTCCCTGACTGAAAAGAACCTGTGCCTTGGACACTGCTCACCAAAAAATTACAAAGAATCAAAGCCTGGTATTTGTCTGGCATTGTGATTACACAGTAGCAATGGGGTAATATTTATTAATTAATCAATCTATCAAAAAAACCACCCTAACTTAAATATATTACAAATTGAGAGCTTAACATATCAAAAGTTCAGAAATATCATACCATTTCAAAAGAGTCACAGCCTGTCAGTATAAAGGAAGAATATAAAACTATTTTATTGACCACTGTTCACCAGTATTTACAATAAAGTAAACAATATACAGTCTGATAACATTCAAATTACTACAAAGTTAGTTGTCACTTGGGTCTTCTCGAGACCAAGTGATCCCAAATACTAAAAAGAATAACTCTACAGGTTTAAAGGGCTAGGGGTTTGGGTAAAGAAGATACATGCACATCAATAGTATAGAAGACTACAAAACATCTGTGAGTTTGTTTAAACATTCATTATGATTCTGTAATAACTATGGAAGTTTATGAACATTTTATAAAAGCTTTTACCTAATATGGAGGAAGTAGTAGTATCAAATGCTCTCTTGTGATAAATGAAACAAGTTGCAGAAAGCTTTTATTTACTTGCTGTTGATGCAAAACATACTACTTCAAAAAAATATCAAATTTAATCCTTGTTAGAATGTATGTTTCTCACATGGCTAACAAATCAAATTTCAGGTTTTAATATTCATATATATAAAAAAGCAATGCAAACAATTATTGTGCTTCATCTTCTGGGCATGAATGCCAAGTTAGTCGCTCTTCATAAAAAGCAATTACAATCTGAGGACACTTCACGTTTGCTTCTTTGGCCAGCACCAGATCTGCCTCATCAGAGTCTTTCCTGATGTAGAAGAAAGTGAGACTTATGAAAATGCGTAATAATTCAGTAAATTTAGCAGCTCTTGGTACGTCATAAGTTCTGAAAAGAACATCAGCTAGAAATCAGGTTTCAGTGTACCTTTTGCTATAGCTACCAAGAATTTCCATGCTAATGGCGAGGTTTCATAGCTGCATCTTCCTTTCCTCTCCACATTTATTTCTGTTTGGAAGGAAAATGCTATTCTCAAAGAGAACCATTTATACAGGTACCTATTGCTGTATGTAATGGAAGAAGTAAAACTTTGCTGATTTTGTCTTTCAAAGCATAATCAAAACTTCAAAGTGAGACTCCTTAAGATCAACAGCACCAGTCTTAAGAGGCGGTACTTAGATCCAAATTGTATTTACTGTTTATGCAAGTAACTTGCTTTATTTCATACTACTGTTCTTGATGCTGTCCTGGGGTGATAAAACAATCTTTCCAGTCCGGCATGCTTCAGATTCCATTTTAAAGCATATGCTGTCTTTACAAGTCAGTTTTGTGCGTAAGTATTCACATCTGTGTTTGTTGCCTACAATCAATTATGAAAAATGAATCAAGTGCAACTGAACTAACAAAAAAAAAAGAAAAGTTTATTTTTGTACGTTTCCTTTGTGTTTGATTTTTCCAATTATCTCTACAGCAATTCAAATAGTCACAATCTGTATTTTGCAACTCTTCTCTGAGTTTCACATCAAATTTATAGAGAATTTGAAAAGCCAGAAGGGAGGCAGAATCTTCCAAAGCACTAATCTTTAGCAGTCCAGGCACATCACATGACAAATCCATTCAGAAAATTGTGCCCTTCTTAAAGGCTGTGGAAAGCCACCTTTCTTCTCATCCCACCACCATAGGAAATCTGACCCCCAGCAAGTGTTAATTCAATCTCTTGTATTCTCAACACTGGAAAAAGTACAGTTTATCCTACTTGTTCACAGGCAACAAGTCCTCTGTCAACACTGTAGCTAATGAAGCCAGTCCTCACCTACCCTCCCAATAACACAACCCTCTCCCCATCAATTTCACCTCTTACTGGCCCCACAATAATAAACCTCTCCTTCATATTGTTTATTCTTCATCTCAGCCTCAGCTTCCTCCACTAGTTGCTTCCAATTCCACTTGGTTGCACGCAGAACAGCTGGCACTATGGCTGGTTAAATGGCTGGCTATGCAGCAGCTGACTTGTGCTTCTTGAAACATGTAAAGCTGGATTTCTGCCTGCCATTCCCTCAGCAAGAACATTACAAAGATCCGGCTTTTCCATACAAATGTCAATTTTTCCATATTTTATGAGAATTTACCTTTCAAATTTCTACTTCTGTAAAACTGAATGTACAGAAACTGGTTGAGTTTTGAAGCAATAGGGATTAAGTACTAACTGATTATAGAAGCCTTGTTTTTCTAATAATACAAGGTTAATAAGCTTCTCTGTCTTACTCCTGAAATTAAGTCGTCTCATTAGCCTAAGTGCAACTGTCTGCCCTCCCTTAATATGAACACATGAACTGTGGATTTGACTTACCATTTCATGAGGAACATAAGCTCTCCACTGCTATCCGTAGCCCCAATTATCCGCTCAGGATCAAGACCCCTTGCAAACCCTCTTGGTTTATCAACCTATTGAGTAAGTTAGAAGATCGTTATCTAGCTTAAGATGAAATTCTATTCTGGCATTAGTGCTAGATACACACATTCTTGTATATACATATATGTGTGTATTATAACAAAAAAGTACAGCGTTACATAATTATAAGAGCTATCATTACATATTATTGTCCGGAGATTACATTAATTTTTTTCATGACTGATTTTCAGGCCAAATCGTCTAGATGTAGAGTAATAACGAAGGATTTCACACCAGTGTATCTACAATTTACTTCTGAAAACTCAATAGGTGAAACAAGTGGTCTAAAATCATTACAGAATATAAACACACAAGCATGGCCAGCAGAAACAACAAAAGCAGCAAAGCAAAAAATGCACTTCTGGAAGTGGGAAAGACACATCCTTTTCAGCAAAACAACAGGCTTGGGTTGGCTTAAACCATCTGTGAAACCGCCCTTGGGGAATACCTCAACTCTTCCCGGCTGACTGAGATCCCATTGGTGGGAAGGAACTTCACTATTTCCTGTAATAGTTCCTCTAGCTTCACAATATCCTTTTGAGACAGTGGTCACTACAGTACCAGATGAAGCCACACAGTGGACTTTACACAGAAACTAAAATATTCTTTATATTATTCATCAACTGTTCCTTCTGATGCCTCCCAACTTTTTTGACAGTAACCACACATCTAACAGCTGTCTTCAGTAAAGCACTGACTTTGCCAACCAGTTTAATTTTCAAATTGCTAGTTTGAAAGTTTACAGCGAAAAATGAACACAGTATTATATATCCATTATTTTATACTTATCAGCACTCAATTTGTCAAAATTTTTTCATTTAAATTGTAGGAGAAACCCAGACCTTTAAAAAAAAAGTACACTTTCTTCAGTCACCCTTTCTACTTCCTCTCCATCATATCCAGTCTTAATCCAAGTAACTGCCTGGTTTTCACATTTTGCCATCTTGTCACTCACCTATTCAAGATCATATACTAAATATGAAAGCCAAACCAGAACTTCATCTTTGTTTCATGTTTATTCAAGAACCCTCTGCTTTAATACAAACTGACCACTTAATAACATTCATTAAGAACTCTTAACCAGTCTTAATTTCAATTATTCAGTAAGCATCATGGGACAGTGCAAAACCTTTTAATTATCATGTAAACCAATCACCTTTTACCCACTATTTGGACAGTCTTATTAAATACCATGGATTATCCTTTCCAAACCACAGTTCCAAAATTGCTGTGCAATTTTTACAGTTTTAAACTCGTGTTTGGTCTCATTCTCAAAGTCACAATAGGATTTTTGAGGGGATGGGGAGGTGGGGAAGAGACACAGGAAAGAAGAAGTTTAGTACATGAACATATACTTACAGAATCACGCTTCTTCTTTGATTTACTATCATCAGATTCGCTATCTGACAAAGATTTTCTTTTGGCACCATCTGTTTTCTCTTTACCAGCTTTCTGAGAGTTCAGAAAAGCTTCAATTAGCTCTGGACAATCTAAGTTTTCTTCAGGTTCCCATGTGTTGTCAGCACTGAAACACACATTTATGTAAAACTAAGAATAAAAATGTAAAACTAGCCACATGGCTCACCTTAAGCAAGTTAATTTCTTCTCATTATGTAAGGCAGGTTTCTTAAACCTAAGGATGCTTATCTTGCCATGTTTAGTAACCTTCATGTACTGCATTTGATGACTGAATGAAGTATGCTCCGCTATTGTTGGAAAATAATATTCTGAAACTGGAAATACAGAATAAGCAGCTCTGTTAACTCCTGTGACCTATGTGGGATCATAGGAGTTAAAACAAGCAATCCCCACCCTACTAAAACCTACCTGTCCATTTAAACTGACTCCCTATATGGTGTGAACACTAAGACTTACGGAGAACAGAATGTACACCACACTCTCTACAAAGAGCATATATGTCTAGCCTTCTGTATATGAGGAATGCTTTCAAAAAGCTGCCTCTGAGCACTGAGCTCAACTATACCTAGAACTTTCTTCCTCCTTCAGTTGACTATAGGAGGAGACAAAGGTTCCATGTCCAGAGCTGGGCATTAGATATTCCAATAAGTGCATTTTGTGAACTAAAATTTTAACAGGTCCGTAATTGTTCCCTACAACAACTAAGCACCTCATCAGAAGTCCTCATGCACAAATACTGCCACAGCATACTGAACAAGCAGGATGCCTACAAATTATTTTCAGTTACTAAAACATATTTTCACAACTTCAAAACAGACCCTCTAACACTAAACACATTGCGTTTGGCTTTTATGCACTTATCACTACACAAATTTCAGGTGCTAGAACGCAGAGTGTTGCAATGCAATCACTTTGGGCAGAATCCAACAATAATTTGACTGCATATGTAACTACTTATATTCAAATGCTAGGTGCACCCCCTTTTTTCAGCTAGCAAAGCAGTCTGCCAGAAAGTGTCACAGAAGGGAGGGAGAAGACACAACTATGTGCCTTCTTTAACAATCAACTTTTTGAGTCCACTGTAAGGTTTTCTTGTGCCTCCATAAGTCCTGGGAAAGAGATTCAAAAGACACCTTTCAGGTATGCCTTATGAACGTGACTATGCCACAGAACTCCTTATGCAAATTCATTTAATTTGAGAGCAGTTCAGAAAAGTGAGTAATAAGCAAACTATCTGCTTCAAATTCACACTTAAGAGCTGCCTACAGTTTAAATCCCTGCAAAATTTCTTACTCAGAAGTAACATTCATTCCACCACACATGTAACAACTGACAACTGTCAGTCTAGCTTACCTTGCTAGATATTTACACAAACTGAATCAAAGATCAGTGGTAAAAGAACAATCACTAAGGAATTGTTAAACCTTTGGAACATTGTATATAGCACAAACACTGAACTATGTATCTTCTGTTTTATTTTCATAATTTAGTGCCTGACTTGAATATGCATTTATGGATGCCCTTCCCTTGAGGTTCTTTAAAATGTATCTGCATCATCCAATCTCCTCTCCGCAGTTATTTCAAATAAATGGTTAGTATTTAGCATTCTATCAGGGGAAAAAAAAAAAAAAAAAGTAATGCCTTACTCTGTAAATCCTTTCCACTTCAAGTAATATTCCACCTTCCCATTTACAACACGTCTGTCCAGAACTTTCTCCACAACAAATTCTTCAGGCTCTGCCTCTTCAACCTTTTTACCTTTGCCATTCTGTTTCTTTCCCATTTTGTGCTACAAAAGAAATTCAGAACAACATCATTCATTCTTCTGCTTTACACAGTTACTTCACTGGCCAAATCCAACTTTGCTCAGTAAACAGCAAAGAATCATGTACTTATTCACACTAAAACCAGAAGCTCAGCCTCCTTTTACATTAGTGCATGTGGTCAGGTAACCTGAGCAAGACATGTTAGTGTTTTGGTTTTTTTCGGATGCTTAATGAGACACCCAACACCAGTTTTTAAAAAGGTGAAATATTTTTGTCCATACACTCACTGCCTCTACTTCCCTTATTAATTTAATTCTCAGTGCTACATGCTCAAAAATTTATGAAGCTTCTAAAAGTTAACTCTATGCCCGTGAAAAGGCAGAAGGCAAGAAACAGCATACAGCAGAAGTAAAGGAAAGTAATAAGGGAACTGTGAAAATGCATAAAATAGAAAAGGGATGGTACTCAAAACAAGGTGGTTACTACCTTTTCCAAAACAAAAAAACAAACAACAAACCCAACCAACCAACCAAAACAAAGAAAAAAACAAAAAAAACCCCAAACCAAACCAAAAAAGGAGAAGCTGATGGGAGCAAAGTTTATGATGTATTGCTACAATAACCAAAATACTCAACAATAACCCGTAACTATTGAACAGGAAGCATGCTAGGAGCATTCCATTACTGCAGTCCCTTCTCATTCTTAGCCACGCACCAATGTTACTTACATTCAAACAGATGTCACAAAGGTGCAAAAAATTAAGACAGCTACACTTAAAGTACAGCACTTAACACGTAAATGAAATTTTGCTAACTTAAAAAACTTTATGTTTTAAGTTTACATTTTATACTTCAAATAATATTCTAAGATCTTAAAAATAAATATTACATCCACATCATCCTCAAGGCATTCCCAGTTTAATAAGGCACAATTCAATAGTAATAGAAGGACAAATTTCAGAATTTCCTTGTTTGTAATCTTAAAAAGGTTGTAACGAGCCCATCATGTTGTTGTGTAACTTTTCTGGAGCACCAGCAGACCAAAAGCAGTTTGCTTGCCATTTTGGACTGCACCTTATAAGGAAATTGTTAAAGTGGCAGTCATAAACTAATGGAGGCAGTATCAAGCTCCTAAAACATATAGTCATGCAGCACCCTAAATCAAGGTAGACAGAACTAATTCCTCATAATGCACTTCCTATAGAACAGAAAACACACAAGCAAAAATCACAGGGCACATCTATTTGCTTGCTGGCCTTTCTCTAGTTCTCTCTAGAATTCATTGGTGTTAGTTTGAGAATACTGCAAAACCATTCTGAAACTGACAAATTTTTAGACTTTCTAGAATTTTGTCCTGATGTGGTGAAAGGTAAAAAACCAGTATGTGTTAGACACACGGAAAACTCCCTTCTTTCTGTAAACTGAAGGTCTGAAGCTGATTCTTTCTTTCCAAAGCCCTGTCTTTGTGCCCCTTATTTTTTATAATTGATTTTTCCCTCTATCCCAAAATAGTTTTACTCTGGTTAGCAACCCACAAACTGAAGGTGCAAAACAAAGAGGAGGAAAATTTCAAGTTTCTCTTTCGAACAGCAAGTTGCTGTATATGATTGTATCTTCTGTGACATTGGTTTTGATTTGGAAGCACTGAAGAGAGATTATCTAAAACTCAGCATGTATTTCCAATTAGATTTTAGCTGCCTGCATATCCCAGGTCTGTTTTGACCACAGTATTCATGTCTGAAAAGTGTCAACTTAAGCACACTGGCTTTTTTTGCCTCCACAAGAAAAAGAATGTAAGACTGAAATTGAAGGAAAATAAAAACATGAAGATGTCCCAAGGCTTCTATGAAGGCAGTTTCTTTCAAGCAA
>JAVJGJ010000047.1:109809522-109834597 GCA_035590215.1 Microhierax caerulescens
ATCATATGGGTGGGGTGTTTGTAAATGATGTACAATATGTATTATTTGGGTAATTATTCTTATTTTTGGAAGCCTGCTATTCTTTCTTGTTGCCACATCAGTACTTAAATGCTGATGGTATCTTATTTGATATGTTTACAGTGCAGAAGTACCACACCATCAATGGCCATAATGCAGAAGTAAGGAAAGCTCTCTCTAGACAGGAAATGCAGGAAGTTCAAAATTCTAGGAGTGGGAGAGGAGGTATGTACATGTAATGGTGAATGGTTTGTGGTTGACTTTCTGTTTGTTGGCTGGTTCTGTTTGCTTTCTATGATCTCACTGCTTATAAATGTTAAATTGTTACAGGAAACTTTGGTTTTGGTGATGCTCGTGGAGGTGGTGGCAACTTTGGTCCAGGACCTGGCAGCAATTTCAGAGGGGGAGCCGGTAAGACAGGCATGTTTGTAGCATATTTTTTGTTACCTTATTTATACTGTCGTTGTGGTTCTGGGCAACTTTGTAAGCTACTGCTGTTTCATATAAATGCAGCTGTAGCAGTAAAGAGAATTTTTGGGGAAAATAACTTGCAGACCTCTTCTGTAGTATACAAATGGATTATGTGGATAGTCCATAAAATAGAATTTATTTTCTTTCTTTTTTTTTTCTTTTTTTTTTTTTTAAAGGATTTCATTAAAAGCCAAAATCAACTTAAATCTCTTAAGGAATTCAGAGATTTCTCCTCTGTAATTCTGTACATTGCTTGCCTGACCTTTAAGGTGGAAGAGCTATGTCCAAAATTACAATGCGGTACCTTGCAAATGCAATAAAATGGAGATGTTAAGCAATGATTGGATGTGTTATTCACATATTTTTCTAAATTAAAATTTATGTATACTTAATAAATAATGTCTTGAGATAGTTATCCTTAAAGTCATAGGGATTTGCGAATTCAGTTAGTTTGGTAGAGGTGAATTGAAATTCTTTACATTTTTTTCTCCAACAGATGGCTATGGAAGTGGCCGTGGATTTGGTGATGGATATAATGGATATGGTGGAGGACCTGGAGGTTAGTTTACTTACTTGGTGGTGATGGTTGTTACTCTCATTCATTTCTCATTTTTACATTCACGTGCCATGTGTAGAAAATAATAATAATTTGCACAGCCATTTTGTTTGCTTTAAGAAGCACACGTGGCTGTTGGCTCCTATTAAACCTTTATATTGTAAATTCTGTGGTTATTTCTTGGGCAACTGTGCCCTATTCTGTTTCTTGCATTTCCTGAAAAATCAAGATTTTAATTAAGCCTTTTGATTGAGGTTTTTAGGCAGTCTGACTGGTGGGTTTTGGTCATGGTTCATTTAGGGTGGGAGTTAATATGTGCCTCCAAAAATAGTGTTCATAGAAGTGTCTTTACAAAACAGCCCTTTTCTTCCCCTGTAGACTTCTAGACTGAAAAGTATCCTCTGATTCTCTAGAATTTGGTTGCCTTCTACATGGAAAAGTTTATTTTAAAAAGGGTTGTATTGTCATAGGTGGCAACTTTGGTGGTAGTCCCGGTTATGGAGGAGGAAGAGGAGGATATGGTGGAGGAGGACCTGGATATGGCAACCAGGGTGGAGGCTATGGAGGTGGTTATGACAACTATGGAGGAGGTAACCTACTCTCTTGAAATTACTTAGTGTTTTAGTTGCAAATGAGTGCAAGTCATCTGAGACTGGGGGGTGTGTGTGCAAATGTTATCTAAGGATGCTCTTGTTTTACAAAAAGCAGTTTGTTGCATGCACTGTTGCAATACCTGTGTGATTTTGTATTTTAACATTCTAATGATGAGATAACTTTGTGAGTCCTGTATGCGTTGTAGCTCACCTAGGTATTTCTCCACGTTTGTATTAATAACGCAGGCAATTACGGAAGTGGAAACTATAATGATTTTGGAAACTACAACCAACAACCTTCAAATTACGGTCCAATGAAGAGTGGAAATTTTGGTGGCAGCAGGAACATGGGGGGACCATATGGTGGAGGTATTGTATATATTCTGGCCTGCCTTGGAGCTAGCGTGGGTGGGCTTCAGCCTTCTGGGAAGGTGGTGGGGAAGATAGGACCAAGGGGTAACTCTTTTGAACTAAAAGAGGGTAGGTTAAGATTAGGTAGAGGGAGGAGATTTTTATGGGAGTGGTGAGGCACTGGAACAGGTTGCCCAGAGAAGCTGTAGATGCCGCATCCCTGGAAGTGTTCAACGTCAGGTTGGACGGGGCTTTGAGCAACCTGGTCTAGTGGAAGGTGTCCCTGCCCGTGGCAGGGGGGCTGGAACTAGATGATCTTTAAAAGGCTCTTCCAATCCAAACCATTCCATGGTTCTGAGATGGATGTGTAGAAATTGGGTAACTTCAGCAACAGAAAGGACTGTGGTGCTCCTGTTCTTTCTGGAATTTGCCTACAATTTCTCATCTTAAGATTGTAAAGGTTATCTTGGGGAAAACTTATTAAAATCTTTTTTTTTTCCCAGAATATTAGGAAATGTATTGCAGTTTCTAGTCCGTAAAGATTTTGGCCAAGTTTTTAATGTTCTTTGCTATTGGCTTACTCCATTTGTAGGCAGTCTAGTTAAATGTCCACTAAACTTGCTGGAATTTCTCTTTTCCCCTTCTTGTAGTGTTAATTTTTCCTGACACTTCTTGTTGTCTAAATGTAATTTAATATGTCGTGTAGAACTCGTGAAATGGAAACTGAAACACTAAGCCCTTGCTTGTAAGGCTTAGCGTGCAAATAAAGTCAGCCCCTGCAGGCTCAAGATGGCACAGTGCATCAGATTATATGTGACACTGCTGAATCTTCTAAGATTTCAGCATGTACTTCTTGTGGCAGTTTTTGGAAGTTACTTGGAGTAAGACACCAAAATGTTAAAATCTTTGTTGTATGTGCCATCTCTGGCAGTAAAGCGAATGTTGATCTTCATACAGAATCAAAAGCATTCCTAGATTTAAAAAGTTTACTGATGTAACTGTTCTGCTTCTTGTTTCTCTGCAATTGCAGGAAACTATGGTCCAGGGGGCAGTGGAGGAAGTGGTGGATATGGAGGGAGGAGCCGTTACTGAGTTTCTGCAAGCATGCCATGGGTAAGTATGTTTTTTAAGTGTTAAAATTGCAGTGATTCTTGAGAGTAGCTGCAGGAGTTAAAAGCTTTTTAGGATCGTATTATCTTTCCTTTAAAAAATGGTTAGATGAATAATTTCATAACCTATTTTTTTACTCTTTACTTCTGTTGAAACAGGCTTCACTGTATAAATAGGAGAGGATGAGAGCCCAGAGGTAACAGAACAGCTTCAGGTTATCGAAATAACAATGTTAAGGAAACACTTATCTCAGTCATGCATAAATATGCAGTGATATGGCAGAAGACACCAGAGCAGATGCAGAGAGCCATTTTGTGAATGGATTTGGATTATTTAATAACATTACCTTACTGTGGAGGAAGGATTGTAAAAATGCCTTTGAGACAGTTTCTTAGCTTTTTAATTGTTGTTTCTTTCTAGTGGTCTTTGTAAGTGTAGAAGCATTCCTTTGATAATGTTAAATTTGTAAGTTTCAGGTGACATGTGAAACCTTTTTTAAGATTTTTCTCAAAGTTTTGAAAAGCTATTAGCCAGGATCATGGTGTAATAAGACATAACGTTTTCCTTTTAAAAATTTAAGTGCGTGTGTAGAGTTAAGAAGCTGTTGTACATTTATGATTTAATAAAATAATTCTAAAGGAAATATTGTGTAATTTTAGATTTTTTTTTTAATACTGTAAAATAAGGCAAGGAGTGGGTAGTATAAGGTCCCACAAATAATATAAAGCTATTGTTGTACGTGTAAAATTAAATGCTGGTCAGAAGAAAAGTATGTTGTTTGTAAATGATCAGGTTTAAAGTATCTAGATAACTTAAGGGATATCTCTGCAAGGAGAAACACCTTTTTAGATCTTTTAGATGCTGCTTCTTCAATGGCAAGGAAAGGAAATATCCCCAGCGAGGTACTCTTCCAGGGACACAGGTCTAGTACAAGAGAAGTCTTGAAAACGTCACTAAGTTCAGCCAGTCTTAAAAAGCTGCGCTGTATTTCTGCAAAGCTTTAACCACAATAGTTTATAAGGATGCCAACGAAGGCTGAGGGTGTAGAGCAAAATAGTTCTAAGCTTCAGTTAAACTTCTTTAGGTAAGATCTTATTTACTTTTCCTTTCTTAATGTTTCAAACCCAAGAAATTAATAATGTATGACAGTATTCTTTCAGTATAGTGATTATCGTTATGTAGTTTAACATAGCAATGAATTAACAATTACCAATTGAAAAGAAATTTGTGAATCCTGTTTTTCTTGTATTATTAAATTTTTTACAAACAAATTTTTGTTAATTTCAGCTACTTAACATATTTTTTTCCTACTGGAATCTAGCTATGATATGAACCCTGGACAAGCATAGACTGCTGCCACTGTACACTGCTACAGTTGAACAAATGAGACCTGCAAGTGTCCATTAGTAAAGCTTTGCAAGGGTTCCATCCCTGGTGTTGGTAGTTAAAATGGTAGGTCACAAGTTAATTAAATCATACAACTTTATTTTTGCATCCTGCAACATTTTATTTTTTCTTGGGAGTCTATGCATTATGGTGGTTGCAAGGTAATGCAATGAAGGTAGTTCTGTGCTGTTGAAAATGAACTATGTTGTTGTGTGTCTTGTCTACTGTAATCTATTTTATATAACGTGTTTCATCCTGAAGGTTCCCAAGTAACTGTAGACTGTTTACGTGTAAGGAAAAAAATTGCACCACAGAATACATCTGCCTCTGTGAAGGAATGTGTCGTCCATTCTTTTAACAACTGCATAAGCAGTTCTTTAGGAGGGGAAGTGAAAACTTCAAATGAAACTGCAGGTGGTATTTCATAAGTGTATAATGTAATAACGTAAATTGGAATTTGGCTAGAATGTTGAGGTTTCCACCATTTTTTATAGTTCTTGCAGCTAATAAACCTTAGTGCCAAATTCAGTCAGCCTTACTCTCACTGCATTGAATGTTTGCACCTCAAATTAATGCAAATTCATCCAAGTAATGAGTTATTCAGAGTAAGGGTGGCATACTCTTGCTAGATTTGGTTTTCAAATAAAAATCAACAAAACCCACCAAAAAAAAAGCAACCAAAAATAAGCCCTAATTTCAAAGTTCCATTGCCTTTAAAAGGTTACCCACTGAAGAATGTGGACTCAGCTAACAAAAGTCCTGTTCCTTTTGTGTTAGACACACCAGTGAACTGCTTATACTTTTTTTAAAAAAAAAAAAAAATGGCTGAAGTTCCCCTATTGGTAATTTGGTTTAGACATATGTGATAAACTTCTTCAGATACACTTTTTTTTTCTTTGGCAGGAAGGTGCCATGCTGCAGGTAACTAATGAAGAAGTGGTCAACCACAGAAACGCTTCAAGAAATAAGAAATTCTGTATCATCAGAAAATAGTTGTTTTTGCTGCCTTCATTAAAAATCTAGAGGTTAAATGAATACTGATAAAACATCACAATTAGTACAGCTCCCTGTAATGCTGGGTTTTTTAAATTATAGTAATAATGTCTTGTAAACCTTTCGAATAAAATTCAGATTCCTTAGGAGAAACAAATCAGTAATGTTAAAATAGCAAACATTCTGTGAGTAGAAAGTTTAACTACATATTTTTATAACTTTCATAGCTTTAAAATAAAGTATTTTTATACCAAAGTAGTTCTAGTGTAATGCTTAATAAAAAACCTTAGCGTGTGTCTAACATTAAATAATGTTTATGTGCAGCTTTTAGAGCCTTTCATGATTTGAAACATTAAGTTTTGAGGTGAATTTAAAACAAAAAAAGTCAACTTGGCAAGTGTATTCACAGAACTTGTATCTCTGTCCGTAGGCATCTGTTCTCTGTTGGGAGAAACAGTGCTACAAATTAAAAATGCTGATCTTTTTGCTGTTGGACACAATTGCTTTAAAATAGCTTTTTGGCTGTGTTTTATATCACTTTTATAAAAATACCTCCTCCTTTCCTGTTAATGAAACTAACCGCTTCAGACAGTTTGTCAAAATGTGATAGGACAATAGTTTTATTCTTTTTACCTGTAAAGAGCTTTTAGCATCAAGAGAGAAAGACTGAATGGAATGTAGAGTTCCTGCTGTACCAAAATTGTACTACTGATAGCTGCATGTTGGGGGGGGGGGGGAACCCAACAAAACCCAAACCCAAACAAAAAACCCACCAAACCAAACTGCAAGTGTGAGCTTGGGAAAGCTTCAGCTGGGAATGTATCTGAGGGAAGCTGTCTTCGGTCTGTGCTATTTTACTCTGGTACCTACATACACGTTTATATTGAACTTGGTATTTATATGCTTGCTTTGGCAGAATCGTGTCTTTAACATTATAGAATTCAAAAATATTATTTAAGGATTCACATACGAATTTTTTTTCTGTTTCTTAAGTTGCACTTTGAAGTATTTGTATAGGTAACCAGTGGTCTGCAACGGAAGCAGAAAACGAAGACACACCATCTGCTTTACTTTCTTCTTTCCAGCAGAATGAGTTGACCAGATGTTAAGGAATTTACCTTCTTTCCCGTAACTTAGATTTAGTTGATGGAAGTTTTTCTTTACAGTTGCCAAGTCCACATTCATATGACATAACACACTTCAAAAAGCAGCAATTCTTCTTTTTTTCTGTTTGAGATACTTAACTTTCAGCAGTTTTGCAACAAAGTTTAAAATTTATTTGTATTAATTACATTATATTTTCCATAATGAGGTTGTTTTATTTGATCTACTGGTGATGGAGGAGGGGAGTGTATAGGAGACAGCAGTACACAAAAACTCAGTTACTGGGTATTTGAAGTCTTGAAAGGTAGGAGTATTTGAGTAAGTTTCCTGGTGTCTTACTGTTGAACTTCCATGACTTTCTTTCTTGGTATGTGCCTAAGAATTGAAGCAAGTGACAATCGCAGTGTTCACTGATGAATTCAGTGAGGGAAATTATTGTTTTAAGTCGACTGAACACTGAAAGCCAGCAACTTTAAAAAACAGCATGTGGGTAATTAATGGTTGTCAATTTGTAGGCAATGTATACTTTTATTTCTAAGTAGTTCTTTATGTCACTCTGCAGACTTTGTTTTCAAAGTAACGGTAACACTGCTGGTCAGAATGTTTCAGCGTACTAAGAACTGAGGATAAGGTTGTCGGTAACAGCCCAGCTTGCCCCCAGCAAACACTTTATAATCTGAGCGAAGAAATGTGAGAGACAGCCGACTTGTTGGTAACTGGTATGGGAGCAAACCACAATGTATGACTTGTGTTTATGAAGTGGTGGTGAAGAGAGGTCAGTACTAGGGTTCTGGGTGCTCAGACTTTGAGTTTGTTACTTGCAATTCAAGTTGAATCTCATCCACTTATATTACTTAGGCTTCAGGTGCTGAAAAGTGTTAAGGAAAATGTGAAAAATTACTCAATACTGTAAAACTTGCAGGAATTTAACATTGTCACGCATGGGGAAGAAGATTGCATCCTTCTAGTTTGACGATGAATGTACATACTATCTTGGGGATGAAATCATGCTACTTCTGGGGAAGAAAAACCAAAACCCCAAACCCCATAGATCTGAGTTGCAAAGGAGCTGTCAGCTGAGTTTGTTTTGGCAGCTTTGACCACATTTGTGAAAGAGGACGATTTGCTGAGAACATACTGGAAGGGCACGTTCCCTACTGTAGCTTTAGTGTTTCAGTTTTGTGATGCAAGTGGAATCCATAATACTGCTGTCCCTTCCTTCTGTGGGGGNNNCCCCCCCCCCCAGTAAAGGAGATGCCACCTTTCCTTCTCGCTCGTACACAGTGATACGGGAGGAACTCGTAGGAGTGTAACAGAAAGGTTTTCCTGTGTAACAGTTATTTTCCCAGAAGTCACGCTGTCCCTTTTAACGGTTCTTGATTGCAGCTAGTGTCCGTTTGCATTGCAGCTGAAGTTTCAGTGTTTGTAGAATTTACTCGGTGTAGCAAGAACTGGTTTCTTTATCAACAGTAAAAGTAAACTGTTTAAATGGCTGTGTGACTTGCCTGACGGTGCTATGAACTAGGCTGGCCGTGTTTGGGGACCACATAGTTCATGAACTAGCTCGTGTGACCTCCCATGTGCTTCATTGTATGAACAAGGTGACTGTGGGCCAGTCCCAGAAAACAGCTGTTTCCCCCAAGATCTTGCCAACGCATGGTTCCCACCCGCCTCGCTTTTATTTGGCCTGGTCTTTCTTGGTCTGTTCTTGGGCATTCTTTTATGAAACTCAATGGCTGATGCATTTAATGGAGTCTTAGTAGCTGTGTAGCAGCTGACAAGTTGCTGCGATGCTTTTATGAGGTTTGCTACGGTAATAAGATTTCACATGGCTACACGTGTCATCTCCATTTGGTTTATTTAATAAACAGTACTTCACTAAACCTGGTGTTGAGTGTCCTGTTGCCTTATTTACAGGGCTCTGCCTTCTCCGTCCTCGAGATGTTAGAACCATACTGGTGACTCCTTAGGATACAAATGTAGCGTGTGTATTTTGGGGCAAATAAGCTGTGAAAACAGACAAACTGATCTTGATGAAGTTGCTTTGTCCTTCAGAGTTTCTTACTCCAGTTACCCCATCTAAAACTAGATTGTAAGCTCTTGAGCAGGAATGGTCTTCACTTGTAAAAATTGTAACTTCTGTAAAAAGCCAGGTTTATAAATTTTATATAAATTTATTTATTCCAGCAAATAAAACTGGAATGCAAAGCTAAAGTTGTGCTGCAGGGCACGTCCAGAAGCTGCACAGCAGTACGCCACGGCTCTGCGGTGAGCTGGTTTGTGCTATGCCTGCATGTGAGTACTGAGCCTTGCGTGCTGAACAGCGCTTTTAAGGTATTGCGTTCTAATAAAGTCGTAAACTTGTGTTTGTTTCTAATGGATGCTTCTCTAGAAGAGGTATGGATCGAAGAGCAACGAGCTGCCTGTGCTGTTCCCCAGTGCCAATGCATGGTGTTACTGGCAGTAGCGGGAAGGCTAATGTGTGTGCTTTGTGATTTCCCCGCCACCCACTGTTTCTCCTTTTTCCTCGACCTTTTCTAACCCCTTGCAGATAACATCTTATTTCTCATTCACAGTTTACCACTCAAATGTTACAGGCTACTTAATAGCTTTACCATGGGAACGATATTTTCATGAGAACACCCGCATTGGTCTTTCCATTTTTTGATGCTGTATGAACAGCTACATCTGCAATCCTCAGCTTTGCAGTTTTGTAGCAGTGTCGCAAGTCTCGAAAGTGTTTTCATTGTTCTTACTTCAGGGAGATGCTTTTCTCCATGTTGAGTATTCAGTGAGGTAGGATGCAGCCCGAATAGCTTGTTCACTAGACAGCTGGCTCCAGAGTAAGTTTGATACCACATTGTGTCTTTTTACACAGTGGTAGTTCCTGGTTCGCACGCTTAGGATTTCAGTTCCTCGAAAGTTTGACCTACCAGTAAGAAAGCCAAGATTGACTATAGTCAGGGGTTCCCCCCTTTTACAATCATTTCAGTTAAAAGTGTTATTTAATGCTCTTCCTGAATAAGTTGCTCAACTCCTGCACAGTGTCTCCTTTTTTTTATGTAGGTTGAAAATGCAGTCCAGGGCCATGACATGAAGCGTATTAAAAGTAGCTTCTGGAATCCTTCGCCTTGGGAGGAAGTCTTGCTGTAAACCCTCCTCTTTCCTTATCTGTCTAGCCTACCTTTCTCACTGCAAGGTCATGAAAATGAGGTGTAAGCAAGATTAAGCAATGTTTGGAGTTGGTTGGGTTTTTTTTGGGGGGTGGGTGTCAGGCAGGCTAGTCGCAGAAAGGGAAGACACTTCCAAAAGTGTCAGCAGTTTTTAGGTGCAATTGAATGGTGGTCTACTGGAATGGAAAAAACGGCATCATCCTGAATTCTGCCTGCAGTTTTGTCTTTTCTATGGGTAGGTGGCTGAAGGTTTGAGAAAATTACGTAGTGCATCCAGCCCTGTGCGCAATGTCTGTGTCGTTGGCACTATTCACAGTCCACCCAAAATTCACGAGAGAGTTTTTTTAGGGGTGTAGTTGCTAGTTGTGTTCTCAGAAACTGCGATCCATACCTAAATTTCTTGATAGAAATACCGTTGTTGAACAATAATGAGTGTAATTGGCAGAGGGCAGTTCATGATACTTTGATGTGCAAATACACAGGTGAGGGGCTGGGGCTGATGTCTCTGCTCTGTATGTTTCAGCTGGAGCCTGCTCCTTCCTATTGGGATCGCTTGAAAGAATTCAACCTGGTTCCCTATTTTCAGCAGGTGCCAAAATGTAACTATGCAACTGTTACTCACTTGGGTGTATGTTTTACTCCACCAGTAGTTGGCTTTTGTATGCAAAGAGTCCCAGAACTTGCTCTCTAATGCTACTGAATGAGTGGGCATCAGAAGGTTCAGCCATTTTTAATTTTAAAAAATATCTTTTTTTTTTTTTTTTTTTTTTAATCCCCTCCCTCGTAGAGCTGTAGAAACTTGTGTTGTGAGACCCTAAAACAGAAATACTTGGGCTTCTGGTTTTATCAGTTCTAGGCCTATCTTATCAGAATGTGTGCACGTGGGCCATGAAGTAGACTTAGACCTGGTCCTGCAAAGGCTACCTGCATACACTAAAATGTTTATGTCACTTAATTAAAAGGTGAGAACCATGCTCACTTAAACATACTATTTTATTTTTCCTAGAACTAGAAATAAAGGTCACAATTCATTTTATGTACCTGCTACCTGTGGCATGTTTTGGTTGATGAGCTAGCAATTAAATAAATGCCTTGTGAATACCAGTTAGGATGGAGATGCTTCACACTGATGCTCAACCAACAGCAAGAAATTTCAGGGCCCCGCTAATGAAAGGTTCCGCTATGAATTTATCAATTTGAGGCTGTGGCAAAACTGGTAAGATGCATGTGCTTGTTTAAAGAAATCTTTTAATATAAAATGCAGAGGAAACTGTTCAAACTGGCTGTTTTCATTATCGATAATTCAGTGCGTTCTGAGTCAGTGCTCCCTTTTTAGAAAATACCGCTCAATGCTACCAGGTACTGTGCACACAAGAGCAAACATTATTTACATGCTAGTGGTATAGTTTATTTTATTTCTTCAAAAGGGATAATTTGGCATTTAAACTTGTATTGCATGTATGTGTAGTTTTTATGTGTTTGGTGCAAGTGCTTTTTCTGACATACCTGATCATAAAGTTGCTATATTGTCATCATCCCATAATCAATGAGATTTTCTTTTAATGGGTTTTGTTTATAAAAGATATAAAAAGTATTTGTTGCTATCTAGTTGTTATCTAGTTCTTTTAATGTCTTAGGAACTTGTATACCTCTTAATATTCCTTCCTTATAATTCACTACCTGCCTTTTAAGCCATCTTTTTTTCCAGAGCCTTTTCAGGTTGTAAAATAGAAAAGGATAAGGTGTTGTGAATAAGCATGAGAGTGAATAAAATGTCATCATCTTCTTCATAGTACAAATAAATAAATATCAAAACCAAAAGTTCATCTCTTCATTCCAAGCCACTGTTGGAGTGTAACCTCATTACCACAAGTACAGATAAATAGCAATTTGCTTCCGTTTAATTTACTTTAAAGGTTTAGGGAGACAAAAATAATCCACAACATTGAAGGTACTTTAAAAATACCAGTTTTAAAAAGCTAGAAGGAAAAACAGTACTTTTCCAGGAAAGTATCAAAATGGGGAGAAGAGGGAAGGTACACCAGTAAATTTATCACAAACCAGGAAACAATGGGGAACTCATTCACCATTACTCACTTTCATGGAAGAAAAGCTGAGAATGATTCAGTTGCAAAGGATGAAGGTAAGACAACATTGAATCAGATACAAATTATTTTTCAGAATCTCTTTGCAGATGTTCCATACGGGTGTAAAATTAACTGGCATGTTATGTTTGCTTGGAGCCATGACAGTGAAAGCAACGAGCAAAAATGCAATTGCTTCCTCAGCCTCTCTCCACAAAGGGAAACTAGGAAAAGCAGGACAGCTCTGAACAAATGCAAAGCACAGAGTCTCTCTTAGGAATACATAAACCCACAGTGAATTTAAGGTGAAGATTAACTTGAGCTACAGTTTTTCTTTCAGTGCTAAAAAAGAATAAAATAAGGTCACTTTGTGTATGAAGAATCAAGTACTCAAAACACGTTTTTCTTCTATGTGTATCTTTGATCTAAAGCTTGCTTTTTTCCCCCCATTAATGCTCTCCTTCCCCCATTACCAGAAACTGAATTCCTAGGTTTACACAGGTCTATATAACTGCGCTTACACCAATGGCCTGGCTCCTTTAAATTCTAATTAAAACTAAAACAGATTTCATCATTCTAGAAGCCTCAGCCCTTCTAACAGATCAGTCAGCTGGGTTTGCCAGACCCTTGAACATCCAGCCTTCTCAAATGCACTCTTTTCTGTGTGTATTATTGTAGTCACTGACCTCCAGTCTTCACGTAAATATTGTTATGCTTTCAGGAAAATAAAACCTAAGTGATCTTCAGCCATCTTATTTTTGTTTCTGCTCTTTTTTGTTGTCTTGTTTCTGTTCTGATGTGACAAAGTGTTTGGGTATTATGAAAACGCTGCTATCGCTACTGCAACAAATGACATACTGGCATGGGTTAACAGGTCTACCCTGGTCATCCCTCAATCTACTGAAAATGTCACGGTACAAGTTGTTTAATTTTTGCTTCATCTGCCTGATCGATCTGCTGCACTGAGAGTGCTCCTTTTTAAGGCTTTCCTTTTGTGTCTGAAGATTACACACATCTTCTTCCAAGCTAAGAATTGCATTCAGTTTGCGTTTACGACAATTTTGAGCTGCGACCTTGTTTTTTCCTCTTCGTCTGATGTCACGTAGAAGTGAGACCTGAGTATCTGTCAGGTGGTTCTTTGCCAGCAAGGTGTTGAAAGAGTCCACAGGCATGCTCACAATTTCATCAGCTGCAAACGGTATTCTCAGAGCTTCTGCGTGACATTCATCGCCGCTAAGGTTTGTATCAGTAGAATTGTGGCACTTATCCTTTACTTTGTTTGGTTTCTTCACCCGCATCTGTTGATGATGCTCTGGAGTGGAGGTTGCTTGACCTGGCAGCTGATTATAAGTGTGGGTATGAAGAAACTGCTGAAGTGTCGCTTCTCTAGAACACTCTGAATCACCTGGATATTCCACGTGGCCATATTTAGTGTGTTCTTGGCAATGGCTACTCACAGCTCCTAAGCCACGTGAAGAAGCAGATTTAACATCGCTGCTGTACCCAACAGCACCTTCACTGCAGACTGGGTAAGAGGTGCTGCTGTGATTCCAATTCAAAGACAGTCCTGAATCTGAGGCAGGTTCTTCAAAGAGCTGAGAAACTTCTATAGGATCAAAGCCTTCCTCCAGAGCCAAAGACATGAATTTAATTTCATCAAAATTACCATCATGGGCTATTAGGTTTCTGATGTCATCGACTGAAAACAGCCCTGTCAAATCTGACCCATGAAGTAACGATTCTGGATTTGTGATGTTAGTGGTTGACTGAGGAAAAGACTCTTGCCTTTGTAAATGTGTTTCTGAATTTGATTGAGTGGGGTAGTCTGCACTTGGTATCGTGGCATCACGAGGACTGAAACACTGGTGATGTGTCTGGATGAAACTTAAATTGTGGTGTGAGGATGACGGGTCTTGGCCTCTACTAGAAGCAGCAACTTGCATATCTTCCAGTAAACTCACCTAAAAGATGATGAGGAGAAAAAAAATGGGATCTTTTATGAAATTAATGCCTCTACGTCCCTCACTTACACAGTTTTGATCAATTTGGGTTTTAATTTTCCACTATTTGGCCCATTAAAGTCAAAATTTTGCATGTTGAACTCCTCTTCTAGCTATCCTGAGCATGGTTTCCCATTTGTACAAAGCATAACCCATGCTGGCACACAGCAAGAGGAAGCAGGAAGGGCGCAGAAGAAAAGTGACCGGAGGGATGAGAGGAGGACTCACGAAGGACAGTGTGGGACGGATGAGTACTGAGAAGTGGAAATGGGACTGTTGCTAAATGTACATCAAACTGCAGCCTACGTGTTACAACTGATCTGGTCTAAGAAAAGGTCCTCCTAGGAGAAGCAGTCCTGACCCTTCCCCTGCTTGTGGTACTGAGATAATCATTCAGTTCCAGGGTGACCTGGTTCAAGGTGCTAAACCGTTATAAAAGTCACCTTGTAAAGAAGATAAATAGCTCACCTGCAGGAGTTAGCCAGTGAGAACAGCGGTGTAAGAAAAGAGGGGAGGACAGGAATGTTAAGATCATAGCGTCACAGTCTCACTGCTTTTCTTTCACAGTTTATAAAGCCTTCGGGGCTGTGAGCCGCCGCACTGGCTTAGCTCCTTCTGAACTCAGGTCTATCGCGTTCAGATTTCAACTCAACTCTTTACTAATCAGTGTGGAGCTAACATTAACCCCCCGCCCCCAGATCACACCTTCTGTGGATGTCTTTTGACTTTAAATTACTCTTCAATTTTTCTTTTTACAAAAATAAAGCTGCTGTATGATGCCTCAGCCCTGAAGTCCAGACGACAAGTGCTGCAGCAGCTGGGTTATATAGTTGCTGGGTCCTAGAAATGCAAAGCCACGGCCCAAGATTATGTCAGAGCACTTGACGACAAGCAAAGTAGTCAGAAAAAAACTTGAGAATGTAAATACATCAAGTAGGAAGCATATGATATGATTCCTCCATAGCTAAGCATCCATACACTGATGCAGGAAAGGACTTTTCTGACTGCCATTCATTGAACAAACAATGTAAAAAGTATTTTCCACAGGAAAGGAACGATTAAGACCAGAATGTCTTAAGTTCTCTACTGTGCTTACTGGGAGCTCAAGTAACTGAAAAAAAGTCTTGCCTTATTTCTCCTAGGGAGTTACCTTGTACTAGACCACCTGTAGTCTGTGAGATAAAGCTGGTATTTTCAATTAAGCCCTTGAAAATAAATATTCTTAACAAGTTACCTATTAAAAAAAAAATCCCCCCCACTGTAAAGACTTGGTACCTGGAAGAAACAAGCAATCCATTTTCAACAGCTAGATTGTCACAAGATGGCAGTGCATTAATAGTCTTACATAAAATATGCAACTGTGTATTGCTAGAGCTACATAGAGGCTACAGCCAAATTCCTTTCAAATTATGAAAAGAACAGAGAAAACTAAACGGCTGAATTTCTGAACCTTGTTAGTGTGCAAAGGTGAACAGAGGAGGAGGCTTATTTATGGGCTGGGAGGCACTATCCAACCTAGAAATTCCCAGAACTAGGTGCTTCAAAGATAACCATGAAGTTATATGGAAAACACTAACGATCCTGGCAGGCTCCTACAATGGGAAGTGCATGTAAATGCACTTGGACTATTGCAAAAAAGGAACACAGGGAGTAGCTTCATGGTTAACGACTGCAGCTATGAGCTGTGGGAGAGGAGGGAGGCTCCAATTAAGATAACAATTGGTTTTTGTGAAGATGGTCAGCCAGAATGTAAACAATAGTATCAGAAGCCCAGAGGATAAAAAAGAAGGAAAAAAAAAACCAAAAAACCCCACGTTTGCTGCTAATGCTGACTGACCTGGTTTGCAGCAAAGATGGGTCTGTTCTTCTTGAGGGTAGTATACTTCTAAGCACTTGACCCAGTATTTATGACAACGGTAATCTTTCACCACAAATGCTTAATGGCTGATAGTGCTTAATAACTCAGCGTTGCTCTAGAGAAACACACCAAGAGCTGCTGTATAAATATGAATTGGCATTTGGTTTCAGCAAGAGAATTACTAGTTGAACTGATTAAGTTGTCCAGTGGCTGCATCTGACTTTGAACACCAGGTCACAGGAAAAGCAGGGCTCTGTAGCTTTCAAATCCAGACAAGTGACTGGGGAAAATTTTTCATGCAGAGCCAATGAAAGCGGCTGTAAAAGGTAGATAGTAGTATCCTTAACATCTTCGGGTAAGTTTTACTACATTGATTTGCTGATTTATTCCCTGGGTGCTTTTTTATTAGATAAAACAGAGTTAGTCATTATCCAGTAATATATATATATCCAGTCATTATCCAGTAATAATATCCAGACCGTATTCCGATCTGTTAGTAACACATGCGCTTTCTCATTTACCTCTAGCAAGTTTTCCATCTGCGACGACAGAAGCTGTAAATAGCCCTCTAAGGACAGAAGGGAATCTAGATGGTTGTGGTTTCTCTGTGACAGAAGAAACAAAAACGCTTTGTAAAGCACAGTTATTTTAACCAAGAGGAAGTAAAAATCAAAGCCCAAGAGGAAACAGAGCACAGCTCTGTCAAACACTACTGCTGACCCTGCTATCAAGTCTTCATCCTGATGGGAGATGTCACATCGCTAGAACGAGGAGTAACCCCATGGCAGGAGCATCTCTGCTCAGCCCCACAACCATGGGATTGGGCTTTCCTCCTCTCTGAGGTTGCATCTACCCAAAACTGTGTAAAAATCAAGTATTTTTTCAAAGCCTATCTGCCAGGGCAGTGGCAAACCGACAAGCTAATGAGAAACCCAGCTCGATGTTGTCATTTCTCATACGGTCTCAAGAAGACTGAACGTTCTTTTCATTGTAGATTTCAGAGAGAACAAACCCCAAAGTGTACCTGTTTTGGTTGAACACCATTAAGATTATTTCTCTGCCTTCTAGTCACAATACACATGTCAAGATCTGAGCAATCCAGTCTCCCAAATATAATTCTGCACCTGAACTTCAAGCTTTACGTAAATGGTGAAAGCAGTATAATTTAGCATCCACACCTCTAGCGTCTGTAGGCCCAAAAAAATAATCTGTGCCCACAAACACAACACCTTCACAATGGAAAAAATAAAAACAAATTGAAAAACGGTTAGTTACAAGTCACTTCTGTAAACCTTACAACATTTTAACTACATAAACTATACCGGAGGGGGAAGCAATCTTCAAGAAGATGTACCAGGCCATCATTCACAAGCTGTCATCTGAAGTCACTGTTCCTTTCCTGCCCTTGCAAGGGACACTCCAAATGAAAAAAGGAAATCAGATATTCCTTTCAACACCATTCACTACATTTCTTTCACCGCTCTCTATCCCAACGATAAGACCTATAGCCTCCCTCACTTCCCTTTCAGTCTTCCCTTCTTTCCTTTTTTCCTTTATTTACTTGATTTATGTCTTCTTCCTCCTTCTCTTGCAGTTCCAGCCGATCATCTCCTTGGCGTGGACAGCAGTGATCCAAAGCTTCCCGACATGCTTTCAGGTCAACATCCTGAAGACACAAATAAAACATGTTGCCAAAATTATGCTTGAAAACGTGCTTTTTTTTTCTTTCTTTCTTTTTTTCTACAGCTACAGCATTTCAAATAAAATACATAGTAAACAGTTCATTCATGAAGATGTGTACACTCTGGGGTCAAAATGAGACTGATGCCAGTTCAGGAGTGCAGACACCACCTCCCCTTCTGGTGCCCAGGCACCGAACCCATCAGCAGCAGAAACGGACAGACATCCATAAACACTGGAAGCAATTCTTTCTCAGACAGACACATGAAGATGTGACTTTATGGGAAGTTTGTGCTATCAGTGTCCTATGGATGTCATTTCACAACATATTCAAGCCAAATACATACTCTGGGGTGGAATCTTAAAACAGGCACTTACATGTGGCCAGTTAGCAAAATCCCTCGCTACAGGAAAACAATCACCTTAACATGTACGGTAACAGCAGCTCCGTTTCCCCATCACTTCCATGCAGTCATTACCCAGTTACAATATATCCACATGATGGAGTGGCTTTTTTGTTTTGTTTTGTTGGGTTTTTTTTTCAATTTCCATCGGTGAAACTGTTCTGATTTAGTGGTCTCAGAAGCATTTTTCAAGTATAGCCCTATCAGCAGACTTTTTGTATGTTTATTATAGGGGCTGAAGTAAGAAGGAATCACTGCTAAAGGACTTTGCGTATTTACATTTTAAAAAACTTTGATATTTCAACTTTTATAGGGCAAGCCTGAGTTATTAAAATGGGAAACTCAGTGGAATGGCAGCCAGAAAACCAAGTGGCTGCGTTACATTATTTTCATATACCCCCGGCTAAATGCTATGGCCGGAGCAGGAAAGACAAGCTCTCGACAGCAGCAAATGTTGTAAGTCAGTGTCCTGTTCTAAAAATAGCAACAAATTTACTTTTCAAGTTCTAAAAGCGTAAACTATATAAAAGCTTCACCTGTAATAGTCACCAAAATGTGTAAGAGATCTTCTAAAAATTATTGCTTCATACAAAATGCATTGAAACTAAAACGTAAGAGGATTTAAAACCAAAACTCTGGAGTAAAATGAAATATAATTTGAAAATAAATCAATTTCATTTTTATTAATTCTATTAATATTGCCTTTTTAAATTATGAACATTAATTTTAAATTTATTTGTTGGCTTTCCATTTTTCTGTACTTTCTTTTCAAGGATTGGAAAGGAACTTTTTATAAACAGGCATTTCTAACAAGAAATAGATATACAGGGCACTCATCTGTCACTCTGATATAAGAGATGCTTTCCTTCAATGATGCCTAACGATTTCTAGTTATTAAAAATTACATTCTGATGCACTGTGTCTTCTTTGTCAGCTGCAGTTGGCAATGACCATATGACTTGTTATTGCCAAATATGAGAAAAAAAAATTACTTTTCTAAACACACACCCCCCGAACCAGTTTTCCTCTATGTAGTAAAACAGCAGGAGAGGGAATTTCGTTATGGGACACCGAGAAGGTGGTAACTAGCTATTTGCAAACACTTAAGTGAGTGCAGTGGACCGACTCACAGGCACGGTTAGTCCCATAATTACACATCTGCAAGATCAGGGCTCGTCTATAATTTGACAAAGAACCAACCTAATATTTGTCCAATGAATATGATCTATTACCATCCTAAATAATAAAATCCATCATCATAATCATCAAAAGTGGATAAGAAGTCAAGGGCAATTGCTATTCAAGACTTCAAGCAGCTCCTCTTCAGCTGAGCGGCTTGGGAAGCTGCTGGTGCTGAGGCAGAGTACTCAGCTCCTGAATAATTCAAATTATTCATTACTGCAGCAAATTCATTACTCTAATGGCTGATGAAGAGGCAAATGCAGGAAACAGTTAAGAAATACGGTATCTATAACGTGACGCTTTGAAAAAAACAACTGAAAGCACTGGTTTTGAATACAGAAAGTATACAAGTGACAACTTGGTGGCTCCTACTAAAACTGCCAGGGGTACAAAGCTATTTTAGTGCCAGGGGAGAGAAAAGCTGGTGGCAACTTTGTGAAGAGCTCACGGCGTGTCCTAGAGATCATTCAACATCTCTGCGGTTCAACTTGCTTACGGTGGAAATCTGCCTGCACGCAATGCTAGTCCGCTGGTCTGTGGTGGAGATGCTCCTTCCCAGCACCATCGTGAGGACAACTGAACTTCTGATGTGCCTGACTGCACAGGTCCATTCCGAAGAGAAATTAAACGTCCCTGAAGATCGTAGAAATTTGTGAAGACTGTCGTGGCTTTGGTTTCCCCAGGAAGCCACAACCAACCAATTTCGCAGGTCTTTCCCTATCGATATACAGAGCTGTTGACCACTAAAGAGATGGGGGATACATCCAACGACTAATTTTAGGATTTATCTGGAGTCTGCCTTGATTTTTATGTATCCTTTTAAGAAAAAAACATGTCTTTGACTATCTTCTCTGCGAAGCCACAGACAGCATCCTTGGCATCCTTATATATATATATAAACACATATATATATATATAATATTATGTTATGTTATATTGTTATGTTATGTTATGTTATGTTATGTTATACTATATTATATTATACTATATTATATTATACTATATTATATTATACTATATTATATTGTGCTATATTATATTAGTATATTATTATTATAAATATTATATATTATAATATACATATTATAAATGGCAGCCATTCCAGGCTGAGAGCTACCAGCAGCACCACAGGATCACATGCCTAACGCCCCTTTGGCTTAAGAACAGCGTGTCCCCCCCAGAGTCCCCCTCTGATCTTCGCACAAAGCTGCTGCTGTTGTGAACGGGGGTGGCAGGCAGGCAGGCAGGGTTTCACATCGGCACTCACGACCGTTCGCTGCAGTTTACCAAAGTGAATGGCTCGCCCTTTCTGAACGGGCTTAGGAACGCTGCACCGTGTCAGTCTTACCAGCACCATTTCTTGGTATTCAAATATGCTCACAGTGATTATGACTGCAATGTTACCCATCCTTTTTTTTTTTTTTAAAAAAAAAAAACAACAACAACAAAAAAAATCCTGTTTTCACCACTGCCAGGGCAGCTTCTGGAGGAGCCATGACCCCGTGACCAGCTTTTCACCACAGTGGTGGTACAGATACAGCACAAGTAAGGTTGTTCACGGCACTGGATTCTAGGTAAGAGGATCATTTCAGTGAAACACTCTATGCAGAAATCACGTAACACAACCAGAACCTTTTCCCCTCAGTTTCTCAGTTTTGGCTTTAAACAAAAATCCCCTGGATTATGCTGTTGAAGAGTTACTCTCCGACATTACACTTCCCACCAGCTTGTTAGTCTTTCCCAGCGATGAAGAACAGCTGAAAAATACTGCTCAGCAACTGAATGCTTCTTCCTATGCCTACGCATCACTTGGATTGACTGCTGGGCTACGGCTATGGGGAGAACAGGAGGAAACGGGAGGAGAACTCCTCCAGAAACAGCCATATCATGTTTTTGAATATGGCATTTCTTAAATATAGCTTAATTTTGCAGTCTGAATATATATGTCATGACAAAAGGGATTAGGTGTAAATACCACTTACTCTGTACAGCGCTGCCCCACTTAGCATTTCTGTCCTGTTGCTTATTTTGCATAAATAACAGAAGAAACAGTAATTGAGTGATACCATACCACTACAAGCCCAAGAGCTAGATCAGGATCACGTGTGGTTGGTCTCTGTACAAAGAAAAAGACTGATTTTTGCTGATTGCAGAATACTTAATATTACCGCCAACCCCACTGATCGCAGCAGTCTGGCCACTTCTACCGCAGGAGGGTGTGGAAGTTCACACCTCCCACCGCAGGCTGCTGCCACGTGGCAAACTGCAACCCTACCTGAAGACAACCTTCCGTTTGCATTTGGAAAGATTTCTGTGCAAGCACAAGGCAGGAGATTTACCCTAACGCTCCCGCAAAAAAAAAAAAAAAAAAAAAAAAAAATATCCCCAAGTATCTCGAATTCTAGTCTTGCTTCTGCCATCTAGTAGTTTCAGCTGGGCTACAGAACGCAATCTGACGCTACGTCTGATTTACCAAATTATCCACCAGCCCTGTCGGCTGGAGGGCTGGGCTCTAACCGTGCATCTGCCCTTTCCCTAAGGACGACTTACCACAGGTCAACTACCAGCTTCAGTTTGTCAGTCTCTGGAATACGAAAAATAGTAATTTATGTCAAAGCTGCTACTTAAGGTGACCCAAGAATCAACGTGGAGGGTGAGAGAAAGTACGATTTTGTGGGTGGCCTGGACTATGCTTAATTGAAAGGATGCTGCCTGCTTTGGCAGGTTTCCAGAGTTTTCTACTACATTAAAAATAGAGCCTTCAGTTTCCAATTAAATACACTGGAGTATTGTTCTCAGCATGAATTGGGTGTGCCATGCATCAAACCGTCCACATAACTCCTCCCTTTGCTTCCCACACTCATATATTATTTCTTGTCCATAAAACAACACGTAGGGAGCAGAACCTGTAATGATATCAAAATACAAACAGGTCTACCACGAAGCACCGGATGGGTGAAGACCACCCCTCTGTAGGAGCAGCAGAAAGCATAAGCAAGCTGTTTTCAGCTGTCAATCAGCATACATTTGTCAAACAGGGCTAAAACTACCCAGCTCAGGGCTACAAGTGCGCGGAGACACTGGAACTAGCTCTGGAGTAACAGCAGCAATGTCTCACCACAGCAGAACTGAGCAGACGGGGTGCACAGACAGCACCAACGGTCAGGGGTACCTGCCCCTGGAAAAGCTTCACCGCAGTCGGACTCTGAGTTACCGCTACAAATGTCCCAGTGCCAGAGCAAAGGTATATGGCCACGATTATCTGCGAAAGGACATCACGTTTTGTGCCGATTACTCGTGTATCCTGTTCACACGCCGTCTTCTAATTGTCCTGCGTTACATTCTCTTTTAGCTGTCAAGCTTTAAATTGCTCCGCTACTGCCATTAACCTCGACGATGCTTTTCTGCAGACTTGTGCCCCTTCTCCTCTATGAACCGCACTTCTCTGCAGAACTGGCCCTCTCCTCGCTACTAGCTGAAAAGATGCAGCACAGGCCTGGTGCTCTTTGCTACGTTTGGAATCATTAAGTAGCATTTCCAAAAAAAACTGCCCCACTCCTGTAGACGTTAGGCAAAAGAAATCTAGTAAGACCACCAGTAGTTTCACTTTACTACTGTGTAGAATTACATACAATTGGTAATTAAATATAATTATGCATAGCTATTCTCATACAGCTCTAATGTTAGTGATGTTGCTCTTTGCCTGTGTACTTTAAATAGATGATAATTAATACGATAATTTAAATTATAATTCATCTCACCAATTGCTAGCTACCTAACCTGAGTTAAAAGCAAAACATTTTTTGCTGTTTCTCTATATTCATAATGAGCCCTAAAATATCCTGAAAACACAGGAAAAGCACTTTATTATTTGAAATGCAGTCAGAGTTTAGAAAGCACGGAGGGTGGAATGGCAGATGGAAACACCAAACAGCAAAGTAACTGTTACGTTATAAATGGCCAGGCTTAAAAAAGAAATCACACTAAACCATGCCAATTAAGCAATGCAATTAAGTAAATCAAATAGTAGGTAACCGTGATTCCAAATGTGGCAGCAGCCAAACGTCCATGACACATCTACTCTAAATCCTACTAACTCCATCCTGCTGCGACCAAACGCACACTGTTACAGGCACCCCCGTTGCAGCGAGTTGTTGGCACCTCTAAGGACGTGTGTTGCGGGAACAAAAGCGTTTGGGCTTTGCATAGGGTGGCTCAGCTGTGTCAGCTGTCACAAAACACACGTACTCTCTGCACGTTCAGCACGCACACAGAACTAACACCGACCTACTTCCCAGATGGAGGCAGAAGCAGGTACAAGCCGAAGACAGGCACAAATGGTATCACTAATTTCGATTGAGACATCGGTTTTCGTGCTGAAGACGACCCAACATCCCCTTCAAAGTGAACTTTTAAAACCTCTTCTACATCATAAACCAAACAGGTTTACACTCCATCCACTTGGTCCCATGCTAGTTTTGCACCAGAAATTAATTTCATCCTAAAGGATGCTACATCTCTGACAGTAAATCTGATGAAGGTTATTGAAGGTTATTAAATTTATTCAGTCACTCTTCCAGATTGAGTGGAGGGTGGGGGGAGCGGGGGAAGACCTCTTTCCTATGCCTCTGCTGTCCTTGCATGTCTATTTTTTCAGTAAACTCCGCGACATTTGGGTTCTGTAAGAGATTCTTCTCTCTTCCTCTCCTCTACCCAGTCTAGGTTGGTAGTACATCCTCACGCGCATGATGTAGTCGCTACTGAATAAACATGGCAGGACCCAGGGCCCACCCCTTCTGATGAAACTTGGTCCACAAGTCATCCGTTGGTCACCCGTTCCAGACGTCTTCCTTCGGAGCCCTGCCAGGCAAACACTTTCTCAGGTGCACGGCTCCCAGGTGTCTCAAGCTACCGGCCTCACGGCGACACCAAACGCCTGCCAACTCACAGCTCTGCGCCGGGAGTGCTCTTAAAATCATCGGGCTGATGATGCTTCAGCTCCTCTGGGATCGAGCATCTTTACCTTGCCTCTGTCACTGTATGCACCTCTTCTATTTTCCACATTTACCACACTTAATTCTTTCCGCTTTCTGCCTGATATTCCCCTCATTACCTCTCACATACACTTCTCACGGACACCCTACACCGGGAATACCTTTCCCCACTCTCCAGGGAGCAGGAAAATGCTGGTGCAGGTCAGCCCTACCCCACCTGACTCCCTCTACACACTTTTGGCCACTCATCTGACGTGGCTTTTTCAAACCCTTGTACATCCCACAACACACCGTAACAAAAATTTAAATCCCAGTCTTTCAAGACAACACGTACCTCAAATACCTGAGGTTATTCTCTTAGCCCACCTCTCCCTGAAACACCACACGGCCCTTCGTGCACGTTCTTACTAAACTTAGGTGAGCTCTGGTGAACAGGTCAGAGTCATCCATGAGCAGAGAGCCGACCCACTGAACCATTTGAAGATGTCCCTCCATGGCAATATTGCCGTGCCCTAGTGCTCAATGGGTTAAAAAAAAAAATAATTAAAATATGTTCTGTAAGTTAAGCACACAGCTTAGTGGGACTGCTCTTAAATGGACTGGAGAAAAGCCTACCTGGTTTCTACTTACCTTTGCTTTACCAAATTTTTGACGCTCACCAAGAAAAAAAAAATTCAAAAAATCATAAACTATCCTCACTCAGTGTAAACACTTCAAACAGTGCCCGAAGTCCTGGACAGATTCACCCCCTCCAGTGCTTTAATACTGTGGCAGTCCGCCTCTAGCAGCGTTCAAAGAACTGTGCTCGTGTGAGGTGTGACACAACCTGTCCCAAACTGCCCTTTCTAAGCACGGACGTAGAGCACACACAAGCACACGTACAGTACAAACAGGACAAATCATCCACTGTGCATCTTCTTCCTTAACCTCCACAATTCACAAACAGCAGCAATGTTAGGATGTTAATTATTATTTAGAGCAGGTGTTCTTTAATCGAGCACAGGAATTCAGTTCTTTGGAAGGGCTTCAAAATCATCATCGAGAACGTTAATACACCCAAATACAGCAAAGGCACTTGGCTGGAGGGGGAGCAGCGCTTTCCTTGCCTGGGGGGGGGG
>JAVJGJ010000047.1:109843825-109870969 GCA_035590215.1 Microhierax caerulescens
AGATATAGATATAGATATAGATATAGATATAGATATAGATATAGATATAGATATAGATATAGATATAGATATAGATGTATGTATATATATACACACTCTCAGGAGGAGAAGTCAATTATGTCTCAATACAGAAAGACCTTATGTTCAAGATACTGAAAAAGTAAAAAGCTCTGTCCCCTGGACAGCGAGACACCCATTTACAGAATCAACTAGCTAAGCATGCAACAAGAAGCGATGTGAAGCTGCAAATCACTTGCTTTTTGCAACCTGTGCCCCAGATTCATCCTGACAACTTAAACAAGCTGCCGACGCTACTCCAACCCCCTACCCGAACTGCCCGCCTCTTGCTGGTGCTCCGCGTATGCACGGGAGGCTCCCACAGAAAATTGGTGGGCTCAGGTCTTCTCTTTTGACCCACCTGCTTAGTGCATTTCTTTCAACCATCGGGAGAAAAGAATATCAATTCCTTTAAAGCCAGGAAGGTATCGTTTTCCCTCCTTGAGACACAGTCCAAAACATAGCAGGCTTCCCAAGTCCAGCATCACCTGCTTTGAGGTGTGCCGGGGCAGGAGCGGTCCCTCTCCATCCTCCATACGGGAGGCCATTTGCCCTGGCCCAGTAGCCTTGGCTCAGGAAAACGCACCCTTTGTCCTTCTGTGGGCACCTTTTCATTGCCTTGGCTGATCTCAGCACAAGGACAGTTTGTTAGTGGCCCTGTACAGATGGCTGTTAGGCACCTACGTGCTTTTTTAAAAATCTGTGCCTCAATGCCTTCTTCCTTCTTCAGACAGCAGCTGGGGACCAGCTGAGGCCACGGCTCAGCAGGGATTCCTCCTACCAGCACAGTCACGACAGCATGTGACAAAGGAGAAGGTGGCACACACGTACAGAGACACACTTGGAGCGCAGGGCTAGTGGAAACAACAGTTGTGACCTGAGGAACACTTGCCTTCTTCCTGGAGAGGGTGATGAGAAGTGATTGATCCTTCCAGATTAAAAAGAAAAAAAAAACCACAAACCAAACCAACCCACACCCAAGAGCAAAATACTCAGCAGGAACGCGAGCTGAAAGCCACAGGAAAAGAAGATGAGGGGTGGGGGGAAATCCCAGCAAGAAATCCTCCAAACAATCTCAACCAGAACAAGATATACTGAAATGCAGAAAATAATTAGAGGTGGCAGGAATGAGTTGCTTTTGTTTGAGAGTCAGGAGGGGAAGAGGACAAAAGTCATTGCTTACCACACCTGGTTAGCACTGACCAGTAGAAAGGAATACATTTCCATTTCTCTTCTGTTGAAGCTTTCTTTTCCGTGGTAGTGGCATGGTAGGGATCCAAGGAAGTGCGATGCGATAAGAGGTGCTGACTTTTGGGGGGCAGTCAGCATCCTGATCATCTTGATAGCCTGAAGCGCTGCACCGGCGTTGGCCACTACCTACCAAAGCAGAAGAAAATAGGAAAGACAGAACACTTGGTGCTTTCAAGATGTGTTTCAAGCTGTACATCTAAAGCTCTTGGAAGAAACAAATCTTTTCTGGGTTTCATTTCTTTTTCATTATTGATGCAGTGGATTGCCAGGAAGAATTTGTCACTGAGGCTGTAGTAGATCAGGACAGAAAGGCAAGAGAGTGCAAGGTGAGAGGGGAGATTGCATTGTATTTTATTTTGTATTTTGCAGCCACAGCATTTAGAAAGGGAGTGTCCATGCGGCGATGGAGTTCACAGTGGAGCTAAATAACAAATATAATAACTAACAAATATAATAAATAACTAACAAATAACAAATATGGTTTGACTCAGGTGCATATGCTGGGACACAGAGCTCAGGGAAGTAGCTCTGCAACTTGCCTCAGTCTTATATGATGCAGAAAATACGGGAGTTTAAATTAGGCTGGAGATTTCAGCTGGAATGTGGGAGTTGCCAGGTAAAAAGATTGATTCTTACGCATTTAGCAATCCACACTCGTCAGAACATATTTTGTTATGCCTGGAAAAAAAGATTTCAGCTCTGGTGTTTCTTACTCGGGCTGCATTTGTGTTATTTCTAGTTGCCTGAGCAATTTTTGAAACTTACTTCAGTGCCTATTGGTGCTTACAATTTTTTGTAACTGTATCTTTAAAGCATTCTAAAGGTTCCTAAACCTCTTTCTGTCTCTTTTTCCTTTCTGATATCTTAAATCTGTATGACTCAGGGATCTAGGTTGCTCTGTGCCAACAATGCACTGTACCCAACCTGTTTGGCTTTGGGATGCTTCCAGAGAAAGGGTGGAAAAGGTAGAAAATGTCATATTGATACAGATTAGTACAACAGCTGCCACCTTTTTAACGGCTGTATCTTCAGTTTGCAAACATATGTTGAAGCTCTATGTGTGCCACGCTGCTTTTCCTCTTGGAAGATGTTTGCAAACAGAGGCATTGCTAATGCTGTGTTTACCTGGACACTGTTTGGGTAAACATTTCTTTTTTTCTGTTTTGTTGATGTTTTCAGTATTGGTCTCTTTTGAGTATCTGTCTTCTCCCATGGCACCCTTTATGGTTGGGATGAGTTACACAAAACAATTCACCATTGTCAGATTGAAAATCTCCTGCAAAACATCTTCTGCACCAATTTCTCCAAGTGATGAGCATGTTGGAAGACACCAGCTATGGATGCCTAAATAAAAAGCTAAAATCCCTTATATCTGCTGGGATCCTGCACCTCATTTCTTTCAAAACCCTTAATATGGTTGCTATCGCTAAAATACCGACAAGGATGTTAACAATAGCAATAACAATAATATTTGAAGAACCAGCAGAGCACCCAGCGTCTGCTAGTGTTGGAGGCTGCTATTTGCATTTATGTGCAAACGCTAGGTTGGCTGAATCGCTCTCTTCTGTCTGGGTGTGTACTGAACCCACAAAATTAATTGAGTAAAAGTTATGCCTGAGTATAAAGCTGAATTTTAATCCCATAATTAAATTAGAACCAGCACTTCTAAAAATCCTTCTTCTTTCAAGTCTTCAAAGCAAGGAAATATCAGGGAACACTTGACACCATTCTGAACCTGGAGCCTTGTTTTGGTCACTTGGTAAGGGATGTTTTAAAATGTCTGAATGGCAGGGCTGTTCACAGGAGGCAATGAAAAAACAAACCGTCCCTCATGGGTCTGTGGGTTGGTGCAGGGAGTACAGACACCTGTGGGTAACCCACCGAGGTGCTGCCGGCTCCGCAGCCCACAAGGCAGCATCACCCGTGTTCGTGGCAGAAGGAGCCAGCAGAGCAGGAGACATCAGGTGCTGCCAACTCATACCCCTCACATCACTTTGTTTGGGACCGAACGAGACCTGTCAGTCTTTCTGGGGTAGGGTCTCATGGCCAAGATAAGGACCTTGCTCCTGACCTTGCTTCCCTCCCCCCGTGGTGTCAGATGTTGACCCACCTGATGAAAGAGTTCATTTAATAATGGTCCAGTCTTCTTTTCCATATCTGCTCCTCAGGTCATTCAGATGATACTAGTATGTTCCTGACTTTAAATATTACATATATTCTTTTAAGCTACTCTTAGATAGGGAGAAAGGAATGAGATACTGCCTCCCTAAATCACAGCCCCAGGTAATTACAGCTAGGTTAAACACTGAAGACCAGAAATCAAACCCAGACTATTCAATTGTAGCTAAAAAATAATATTCCTTAAGATTCGGGGTGTTACAGTGTCATCTTCATAATGAAAAGTATTATTTTTCTGGCAGAGCACCCTCCAGCTAGGTTAATGACACCTTTGATTCTGTTGTCCCTGCTGCAAAGCCTGGATTTCTGCCCGACAAATGCTCAGTTGCTCCCTGCGTTTTGGCATGTATGCTTTGGCTCTCTGCCCTTGAACTTCACTGGGGAAGCATCACAAAACTAACCAGCAGAAACATTGCTGCCTTACGCACGGTGAGATGTCCGACCAGGGAACAAGGGAGTTGTAGTCAGTGCCTGCCTGCAACTTAGTTTCTGCAACCTGAAAAAGGATTCCTAGATGGGCTGAAGACAATCAGTAATTCCACAATATCATATCTGCATTGTGCCCCAGTGCAGGTCCAAAGGTAACTTCTCCAGCTTTGTGCTGCTCCGGCTACGCGAAGCAGGTGGCAAAGCGGAGGGATTCGTAGGGAATATATGTGTTAGAACGGCTTGTTTGCTTCTGTTGTGGTGTCAAGTGTGACTTCTCACTGTCCTGCACACTTCTGCCCTCAGCATCACCTTCAGGTGCTTCGTGAGTAAAAGCGCTACCCTACATTGGAGACCAGACCGGTGGGTGAAGTCCCACGGAGGGAAACCAGGTGCCTGGGATCAAGTTTTTCTCCTGTTTCCTAACCTGCTTAGCGTGGCTTTAATGCAGCTCAACATCTGTGCTGTTGCCTTCAGCACGGTCCTGGCCAGAGCTGTATTTGCTGCCCTGAACTCCTGTGGACTGTTTTCATAACCGCCAGCAACCTGCTACCTGTTCAAATAAGAGATTTCTCCCACACTGTTTGCTTTTGTATTGACCTTTTGGTTCCCTTATTCTTTATATTTCAAATGTACATAAAGGCTGAAGAAATGTTGGGGAGTTTGGAAAGGAAAAGGAGGGGCCGTGGATATGGGTAAGGGTAAACATGGCAGAGAAACAGTCCTGAGCCACCAAGCAGCTAAGGAGGCATGTGTGGGCACTGACATAGCCAGCTGTTACTTATTTTTCATGTTCATCATCACGTATCCTTCATGACATCCTTCACTAGAGCAATGCAGAGCTGCTGGCTAAAGCACACATTCACAGTCACGCTTACCAAAAATACTGAGATTGTGCATGTCGCCAAGTATTTCTGAAATAATCCAAGGGGCTCTTCAATGCTTCAACAAGTTATTTGCCTTCCAAAAGGTATTTGCCTTTTACATGCCAGCTCTGTTTACCATCTCATGGCATTTATTGCTTTTTACAAGCTTCTCAAAATATTCTAAGACTGAGTTTAAGCGCTGCAGTGATAAGGAACCAAAAATTCAGACCTCCTGTGTCAATGGTGAAAAGCAAAATCTTAGGTTTAGTTGTAACTGGAGATAATACCTACCACCAGGTTTGTGGTTCCCTGCAACCAGCACCACAGGACTTAGTTTTATTGATGGTAGACGACTATGTCTTCTCCTGTTCATGCTGGGTGCCTAGTATTTCTAAAAAAAAAACACCTTACTTCTAGAACATTCTAGGGGACCAAGCATGCTACAGGCTGTGGTGCGTATTCTCCCAACCCCTAATGGCAGAGGAGGCTGCGTGACATCGTGCCTGGGGACTACAACACTCCAGTGGGCATCAGGCTCGTTATTTCCATTAGCTTTTCTCTTTAGACTTTTGAATCTGCTCCACAGCAATCCCCTTACTCAGCAACTACGTATTTCTGTTTTTTCCTGGACTACGAAGATCTGTAACTTCTTGACTGTTCGTCCAGTATTATTCTCATTTTCTTGGCTAACTTCTAGAAGGAAATTAGGAAAAGATTATGAAGAAATTGGAAGTTGCACTGTGGCTCACTCCTTGGAAGATGTCCGATTCTAGTAGTCTGTTCTGGCAAACTAGAATTTATTTTAATAATGAAATTATTCAAGATGGATAATGAAGTTACTTCGGAAGATTTGCTACTCGTCTAGAACCCAGGCAATAGAGAAAAATCCAATGTCCTGAGAAACACAGGTTGCCAATTTCAAAACCAATCTTTAATTTTATGCCTCAGTTTTTGTATTTAAAATTAACTGGATGTGCATTTATGCAAGATTGATTACATGTAGATAACAGCTATTAGCGTGGAGATCTCTAACTGAGGTCAGAAATCAACTGTGTGTTTTGCACATAGGATGGTTAAGCATCTAAATTGATTACCTGTAATTTTGTGTCTGCAATTCCAAAGAAAGAGCTTTCCATCCTCACTTCAAAATTTGGCTCATACCACTCCTTTATGAGAACCTCCTCTTTTGGGTATTCAGCTGCACATAATGACACCGAAAACTAAAGCTAGACTTGCATGACCACTTGATGATTCCAGAATAGTGCATCAAAGAAAGTGTCTTGTAGATGACTGGTCAATAAATCTGCTTGACAATTTAATTGGTATAATTGATAAAATCCACATAACTACTAGGGAGGAAATTAAATTACTTTATACAAATCAGATTGGGATTTAGATTAAAATTTTCTGGGTCAATTCTGTTTCGTGCAAATTATGTTATAGAAGACCCCCTGGTTTGGAACACATTTATTAAGCTTTCTCATAAAAAGTGTATTAATTCATGTAGAATGGCATAGCCTAGTGCTCCTATACACAGTGTATATATGTTTCCCACATGGTTTTTAAACTTCCACGTCTGAATGCACAAAAATGCCACAATAACCACAAGTAGCATTGCTGGTTTTTGATTACACGAGCACATAGTGCCTGAGGAGACACAACAGGTTGTTGTAATACTCGGACATGAGGGGCGTTAAAGCGCCGTTCACCGGTGTTCTTCACAAAGACGTGTTGCTGTATTAATGGTGAGCTTTTAGGACTTCTTCCAGCCTTGAGCTAAAGAAGGTGGCTGGAACTGCTGAACGGGGGTCTGCAGCTTGCATTATACAGGCAGGAGACAAAATAATTGCAACAGCTTCTTCCAGCCTTAAAACCCATGAAAGAAATATTTTTTTCTTTCTTTCTTTCTCTTTAAGCTTGATGGAGAGCAAAGGAAGAACTGAAGCACTTGTTCTTTCTGGTATGTAGTGGAAGGATTTTTGCTGATCCCGTTGTTTCTGTGACGATGCGTCTGGACCTTAGATCCTGAAGGAGAGGTACGATTGCTTCTGCCAGATCTCAGAAATCTCTACGTATTTCTGATTTTAACGGAAGAAGATCAGCAATCGTGGCACGCAGCTTTGGGAGTGCTTGAACAGATTTTCATAGCAAAGCATCAGAGATGCCTTGCACCACCCTTAAATGCTCTTAAATGGGAGGGGTAGACAAAGCCTGGAGGCCATTCCAGTCTTACAGGACATGGCTCTGCAGCCACTGAGAGGGGAAGAAGCTTTTCATGAGAACATAACACCATCTACTAATTGTCAAGGAATAGAAATGGTTGGAGGCCTGCTGCTTGTGTTTACATGACTGCATACCAGCTGCACAGTAATATTGTAATAAAAGCTGTTTGGGCAATCATTGTTATGCTGGTGCTGTTTAGCAGCTTGCTTCCAATATTGCATTATAAAAATTACATATTTCATATAATCAGGTCTGTCTCTTACTTAATCATCCTACTCTATGTATAAATCTTTGAAATGGACAGGTCTATAAATCACATGCATTTTTCATTTACCATTTATTCTAAGCCAGGCAGTTTCTTATTTAAATTGCCATACAAATAAATCTAATAATCCTTATTTACTTACATCATCTCAAACTTTAAATCTAGTTCTGACTGAGGTCATAAGTGAAATCAGTATTAAGGGCAAAACTAGCAGCTGTAACAACTATAATAGCCCACCAAATTATGTTAACAGGATGAAATAACATTAAAAATGAGGAAGAATTGAATTACATTATTAAAGCATGCTATGCTGAATCAGGCAAATATTTAGCCTAACCAGAGATCCTGAATGTGCATGTACTGAGTTTATCATCACACCAGTCCACATGCCCTGGATAAATGAGGAGTAAAGACGCTTCCCCAAATGTGTCTATTTATAAATTGCATTTGTATATGGTATTGTACAGATCTTTTTTTAATGCAGTAGCTAAATTCTAAACAACTGTCCACACAGCTAGAGTCAGAAATACACTTCTTGATCTAGAACGGGCAGTTTTGCTGGTTTTTTTATTGGATGTCATTCTGGTCCTTTTAATCAGCAATGCAGGAAAGCTCATGGAAGAGCTATCAAAGTTATTCCTCCCTCTTCCTGAAAAATCCAACAAATCCATTTTGCTATTAAAGAAAGCGATAGAAGGACTGACTCAAGCATTCCATCTAAGAAATAGCTTACAATTTCTGTGAAAATTCACACGCAAAAGGAAGTGTAAGATTTTCTTTGGTGGTGCAGCATAGAGTTGTATGCCACAGAGCAGGCTCTGAAAACCTTCAGCATTACTCCCAGGCAGCGATGGATTTCAGAGGCTTTGCCTACAGCGCTTGCCTCGACATGGAGCTTCCTGCAGCAGGTTCTGCAAGGAAGTGTCCCTCCATAGCTTGGATAAAAGAAAGACATACTTCAAATTTTCAGTTATTTTTAATAGTAAAGGGACTTTCAGCTATTGTTATTTAGCATTTGGATCGCTGCAGCCTGTGAACAGGAGCTACATCATTCGTTATACCTACTGATTTCCCACGCTGGTGGAAAAAGCGTGAGGAGCAGGGCAGGATCCTTCCCCTGCTGAGGGATCCTTCCCCTGCTGAGGGATCCTTCCCCTGCTGAGGGATCCTTCCCCTGCTGAGCCCCTCCAGCGTTGGTGATGCACAGCACCAGGTCTTCCCTTGCCAGAGGTTGTATCTGAGCTGCCATGTTTACCAGCTGTCCCTGGGTCTATTTCCTATGAATTCATCAAATTCCCTTTTGAACCCATTTGCACTTTAGATCTCCACGATGTCCTGATACGCTACTCGGGGCAACCTGCTATGTGATCCTTTTATTAACTGTCCCTTATATCATATGATCTGTGTTCGGAGAAACAGTTAAAAAAAAAAAACAACAAAACACCATGCCTTGTTTGCTTTTGTCGTGCTGGCCATGCTCCTACAGACCTCTCTGAGTCCAAAGCTTCATGCAAGCCCGTCCATCCTTCAGCTCTGCCCTCTCGCCTGCCCCCACACCTTTCTGCACACAGTACCGGTGGTTTAGGCAGCGCTGTAACGATGCTCTGTTTGCCATTTGAATTCCAAGACAGCGCAACATTTTATTTACCGTTTTGTACAGGGACAAAGGCTGCCAGCACACAGGCTCCACTGCACCGGGCTCTGTACAAACATAATAAATAACACATATAAATAACACAGCCTGTGCCCCGTGGTGGTCCTGGTATGGGCTGTAAGGAACAAGAGGTTTTAAGAGAGACAACCCAGCAGGTGGCTGCAGGAGGGACAGAAATAAGCATCTTGGGATATACGTAAGTCTGACCTATTTGGTGGTAGATGCTGCTGCTTTTTATGTGCCTTTATTGGTCAGGTTATACTTAATTGGCAACGGAATAGGTGACACTGCCAAGGAGGGACCGGGAGGATTTTTTTGTGTCTGCTTTACAGTTTCAGTGTAGCCAAGGTATACAGGGCAGGCTGAGGGAAGTGGAGGGAAGGAGAACCGCTCACCCTGGGAGCGCCCTGTTTGCATCTGTGAGCTACTTGGTGTTTTCTGAGAAACGGCTGGGAAGCAGCTTTGCTATACCAAACTTCTGTTTACAAGCATTTGCCACGCTGCTGGTTTGGGAACATCTGCCCCAGGGCTACATTTCTCATCAGTCTGTTTGTCAATCAAAACCCTGACAGGCGGGATGTTTAGGAGGACCCTAGGTTTAGCAGGGAGCAAGACAGGGAGGGGAGAAACAAAACCTCAGCTCCCCAGCCTCCCTTGGCACCACCACCCCAGCACTGCTGGAGCTGAGGCCAAGCTGGAGCATCCTCAGCCAGCCATTACTTCCATAGGTTTCCCCAGGTCTGTTCGGTTTGTTAGGACAAAGCCAGCTTAGTTTGCCTTTATACATCCTTTTGTTACGGTAATGGAATTTCTAGAAACAGGTTAATTGGCACAAGTAACCAAAAACTGCTGCAAATTGTTCGGGGTTTTTTTTTTCTCACTGTAAACCAGAAAAATGCAGCAAGCAAACACACACACACACACACACATATATATATATATACAAGGTCAGGATAATGCAACACACACACACACACACACATATATATATATACAAGGTCAGGATAATGCAACACACACACACACACACACATATATATATATATATATATATACAAGGTCAGGATAATGCATTAGAAAACACTCCTAGCTCATTTACTTTACCAGCTGTAATTATTTTATTTTTCATTGGTTATTAAACTAATCAATACATATGTATAAGGCCAGGATAATGCATTGGAAAACATTCCTAGCTCATTTACTTTACCAGCTGTAATTATTTTTCATTCTTTATTAAACTAATCGGTACAATAAATCCTGGGGTCTAGGACCACAGGAGCTCCCCTGGGGTGGCAGGGAAGGACCTTGCAGGCTGGACCCATCCCACCACTCCAGCCAGGGAGCAGAACAAACCAGGGCAGCCCCAGCCCTGGGCATAGGCATCTCCCTGGGGACAGCTGGGGGACCCCAGGGCCATGGCAGAGTTCAGCACTGGCACGGCAGTGCAGGGAACCCCTGAAAGGTGACAGAACCCAAACCAAGTTCAAACCATAGACGATGCTTCAGTTCTGGCCACTGCAAGATGTGATACCTTGTAATAGACTTTGTAAAATAATTAATTTTTAGCAATATGGGTCTTTCCGCTGTCACCCAATGTCATATCTTTACTGGGAGACAGGTCATCTGCCATCATTCAGTGACGGTGACTGAAGGTACAGTTACTGGAGCATGGATTGGTGAGATCTGGTATCTAGCAAAGGCATGGCATCTTCCAGCAGGTAAACCCCAGAACTTTTCTGTTAGGCAAATTAAAATATTTGATAAACCTCCACCTTAATTCAGCATTACATAGTTGCCACACTTGTGCTTGGTTTAGCCATATCATTATAGCTATGTTCTCTTACACCTTAAATACATCACTACAAATTACCAACGAAGGACCCGCAAACATTTCATACTAATTGGAGAGCACCAATTTAAATGTACCTGATGAGCAGAACCACATCTGTGTGTGCCAACAAGATACAGAAAACATCTGCTCCTCTTTATCAGATGGGACAGTCCTGGCTTCGTAAGCAATTCGCAGCAACCTTGAAGAACACCATATTAAGCCTCGGTGCTTTCATTATCTATGACTTTAGTATTTTCTGTGACTTTGCAATTCTAACAGGTGTCCAAAATAACTAAGGCACGTTTTTTGAGAGGCTGCCTTGCCCTGCAAGAGCTCTCCAAGCGATTAACAGAGGTCTTCCTGATCCCCCTGCGTCACCTGCCTATTCTTTCAGTACACTCACTACTTCCACATCCAAAGATGCTCCTCTGGGGATGTCAGATCCTGTTTCTCCCCACAGGCAAGCTTTAAAACAAAATGCACCACATTGCCCCTATTGCGAGCTGGTCTTGCCCTTTAAGAATGCGTGCTGGTTTGGGCTGGGATAGAGTTAATTATCTTCCTAGTAGCTAATACGGGGCTGGGGTTAAACCACAACAGAATGGAGGGAACTTCTGTGGAGGAGCATTCTCAGTTTCAGTAACAACTTCTTTTTAATGACGGAGTCAGAGAAGAAGTGGTGGTTTTGGGGGGGCAGGCACGGGAGAAGAAGCCTGTGGGGAAAGAAAAATCCCTTTTCGCATCTAAGTGTGCTGGTAAGAATCAGTGGTGGGAGTTCCGCGAGCAGCGTGGGGTGGGTTAACCTCTCCTTTTCTTCCAGCTGCCAGAGGGAAAAAAATAACTCTCAGACTGCTGGGAGTTGCAGTCCTGGATTACGCCAGCCTTTAGCAGACGAATTTTTTTCCAGCAAAAATCCCTGCTGGAAGGGGCATGTGGTGTTTGGACGGAGCTTTCCCTGCACACAGGAGCATTAAAGTGTAACGCTGCGAAGCCCCCCCCTCTGCACCTCCTCCTGCGGGCTGCAAAGCCCAGAGCTGCTTTTGGCCCCATGCCCCAAAATTCTCTCTCTTTCTTACTCAACCCATAATTTTAGGACTGGGGTCCACTCTAAGGCAGGGATCTTGCCCTTCCTTCCCTCCCCCAAGTTATTCCTGCTGAGTACAGGGGATGTCACATCTCTCAAAGCGGTGTCACACACTGCCATCCACTTGGCAACCTCACCCTGAAATCTTCTCCATAAAGTAAGTGAACATAATTATTTCTTTTTCATTTCTTCTCCCCGCCCCACCCCCCCCCTTTTTTTTTTTTTTTTTAAATTTTATTTTAGTAAAAGCAGAGCGCCGGTGTTTACCTTTCATTTCATGGTTAAAACATTTGCTCCGAGCAGCCATGAATTTCAGACCTTTTCCCACATAAGACAGAGGCTTCGTTACCCATCTCGGGCAGAGGACCTTCACGACCACCGTGTGGGCAGGAAGAAACTACGAGTTCGTGAGGGACCCAGATGCTCTCATCCGGTGGCAGGGTGCTCACCAGGGCGGAAGGATGTTTGCGCTCAGGAGGCAGGTGCTGCTGGGTTTCATAACTTCATAACTTCCATCCGACGCACTGTCCATGAGCGGCGTGGGTGCTGTGCCTGGTGTGCTGCCTGGTGGCATGGCTTCATCCAGAGAAAGGCTGGAAAAAACCCACCCAGCCCAGCCGGTAGCCTGGTTACCCTTGTGGCTATAAAAGATGAGAATTTGAACCTCTTTGGGCCAAGAAGGGAAATCTATAGGTTATTTAGGTTGCGTGCAGAAGTGGGATGGCAGCTCCTGCTCTAGTTCTGCCTCGTCGCTACGTGTCTGCACACACGGACAAGGTGGGTCAGAGTTGGGAGAGGTGGGTTGCCCGTGAGCTGGGGTGAGGCAGGAGCTCCAGCCCACGCTGCCTGGGCACCTCGGGGAGCCAGACCACCGGCACTGCCAGGGGTGGACGGAGGCAAGTCAGGCATCCCCACAGCTCAGCAGCAGCCGCGTGACGTTTTGGAGTTCTGGTCTCTGCTGCCTGCTCTCTGGGATCTGGATGCCAAGGCTTAGATAAGGACCCCAAAGTGAAGACACCTAAACTCAGCGTAAGGCTGAGCCATGAGTATGAGCACTTCTCCAGGGACCTGCCAGGAGGATGCTCGGGGTGGTGAGGATAAATCCAGTCTGTCCCTCCCCGCCAAGGCAAGTGCCATCCTGCACTCTGTGGCTTTTCTGTCTTGGGAGCTCGTAAAGGGTGAAGGGGTCAAATTCATCCCTGAGATAACACACACAGATGATTTAATGCATTATATTTCAACTCAAACCAATGTACACCTTTGCTTGAAGGTATGAGGGATCTGGGGCATTATTCCAGTTTCTCCTGGCGCAGTAATTCACATTCAGCACAAACAGGGAAACGATGCGCTCTGCTGTATAACATCTATGCCTCAGTGCCAGCGATTAACTTTCTGTAAGCTCTGACATGCTTCTACATCAAAAGGAACAAATGAAATCATAGAGAAGTTGAGCCCGATTAATTATGGAACCACGTGGTACAATTTCAAAATGAAATATATATCTCTGTTGCTCCATTTTTATTTACAAATAGATAAATAAACTCACGTCAAGGTAATGCCTTAATGGTCTGCCAGTAAAAAAAAACAGCATTGGCAGACAGATTTACAGGCCAAGATCTATGAATGTAATTTCTGAGCTTTTTTTCTTTCATTAAAAAGGATGCCCTCGACTTGAGTTTCTCTCAAATAAAACACTGGAAAATGCCCTCTGGAAGAAGCTGTTAATATTTTTGAATTGGTATACTGTATCATGTTCTGTACCTTTAAAACAGCATCTCACAATCTTTACTGCCAAGAGATAAGGAACAGAGTTCTGTACTACACGAACTGCCAACAAAAAAGGGAAAATTAACAGCTGATGTGCAAAGTCTTGGTTCTGTCAAGACTAAAAAATGCTGCTCTTCTGCGTCCTGCCTGCTTCTTCACTCAAATGCTTAACATACTTTTGGGACCTGTATAAATAAATAATGCTCTTATTTGATGATAGTGTTCCAGAAAGAGTGATTTGTAAAAAGGAGAAGTGGCTTCATGAAGATAAGTCATAATCTCCCATTCCACGATTGCTGTCATGGGTATAATCTATAGTATAAACCACTTGAGACAGGGATTTGCTTTTGAATTTAGGTTACTACAATGTCTAGCCCAAAACATTAGGTCTGATTTCTAATTTTAAAATACTCTTTAATTCCTGAGCTGTGCTGACTGCTGCCATTCTTGATCAGTACTGGTAGATAAAAAGCGTAATACAAATCTATACAATCCATTACAAAATTACTGGCTACCAAATTAGCCAGTATTATTAGTTATTTATTGGTGAGTCGAATAAATTGCAGTTTTCTAAGCATCAGCAGAAGCTAAATGAGGTAATTTACATTATTGTTACTGAAAAGGAGGTGAAGCAGGAGGAGAGCTGAAAAAGATTAATTTTGTAAGAGCAGGGATACATATAATTAGGGCACACCAAAAATTAAACAGGACACCAAACCCCGCGTGAAAGGTAGCACATTTGTTTTGTAAACACAAGTGGGCTGAAATCGTTACACCTTCTTCAAATGGAAGAGCTAACAGCCTTCTTTCAATATATACATCTCTCTTTTTTTACCTGAAAGTACACAGTGTTCAGAATCAGAAGGTTGTTTTTTTTTAGCATAAATTAAATCATCAGCTCCCATATTAGTCTGATGACGGTTTGAACTTGACACAAAAATACAAAAAAAATACACAAAAGTTTGGGTCACAGGCTTCATAGCTGAATTCCTTTTCTCTCTTGCCCCTCTGATGATTGTGTAATTCACCCCATCCTTGGTTCCCTTTATTTTTATGTTGGATTCCAATCAATGCCCTGTTTTCTCAGGGATGCCTCATTCTTTGGCTGCCTGCATTTCTGCGTGGAGGGAAAGGTCTTTCAGACAGCGCACGGTGTCCTGACTATTTCCCGTCCACTCCTCTGCCCTCTGCGCCATCCTTTTGGCCAGGTCTGTGCAGGAAATTTCCTGGCTCTTCAGCATTGCAGTAGGTTTGCTTGCTGCCTTTCTGATCTTTTTTTTTGACAAAAAAGCTCTGTACGTGTGTGCGTGTGTATATACGTACACACACACATATATAAATAAAAGTGCTTGTTCATCACTTCCTGAACTGACGTATTCATGAAGAAAAAAATCATCTTTGCCAGCACATGCTTTTTATTGGCATAAATTACATTAACAAACCTCTTCTAATGGGGATGAGGCATAGCCCTCACCTAATTCTTGCCTGATGTTTTCTTTGCCTTTCCTCCTCTCCTTGAGTCCTATGTACTCTCAAACAATATTTTGCCCTTGGATCAGCCACCCCTTCATTAAGATAATTCCTTCTTTGCTTTCAAAACTCTCTTCAGATGTCTTCCTTCCACTTAGACTTCTCTCAGTGTGCCCTCGGGCACTATCTGCCACCACTCTTCCCTTGATCTTTTTGTTCTTATCCTCTATATTTGGATTAAATTATCTTCTTCTTGGGGCAGGGATCTTGCTTCCTATGCCTTTGTGATGGGATGTTTTCATGTCCAGGAATGCAGAACTAGGAGAACACAAGCCAAGAAGAAAAGGTTTTCAAATTCTATGCTGAAATTTCAGCTGCAATTTTGCTTTTGGATAGGCAAACTGAAACCGCCGTTGAAAATCTACCAGTGCGATCTCCAGAAGCAAAAAAAAAAACCCTCGAGCTCGGCAATTAGAAAATGGAAGAAGATTGCTTTCCATAAATGTGTTAAGATTTGCAAAGATCTAGATAGAGGAATGAATAGCTAATTCACACGTATTATCATTTAAGAGCCAAACCTACTAAACACACCCCAGACTTGAAAGAAATCTAAGAATAGGAGGCATGTCAATTACTGTAATCCTTTAAATTATGCATACCTTTCAAAATCTTCTATCAATGTCTTAGGGTTTTCTTCATAGGTGGTTTTTGCACTTCCTCCGCAAAGCAAAATAAACATTGGTTTATTCCAATAAATGTTGTGCCTGAGGGGCTGTTATTTGTTACTAGGAATTCATTAATTTAAGGGATCAGCCCTTGTCATACGGACCTAAAAGGAGTTTCGGTCCATCAGATCTTATATCTTGCTTCAGAAGTGATCAGCATGTAAAGGAACATGTTCTGCTTCATTTCCCCAGAAGGGAATCAATTATTCAAAAAACATTAATGTAGAAGGCAAGCAAAGAACATTTCTCCTTCAGTAACTTCAAGAAAACCTTTCACATCCAACAGTATCAGAAAGATGCAGACACAAGATGATTTTGGTTTTCTGTTTAAGACCCCTAAAATAAGAGCATCTCTTAGATGGAAAGGTAATTGCTATACAAACATACGGGTACGCAATGAGAGAAAAAAAAAGAATATATTATCATCTTTTCACGGCTTGTACAGTAAAAGGCAGGGGTATCTCACTTGCATGACAAAAGAGGCAGAGCCTTAGGGCACAGATTTTGAGGAGAGTGCTCGTTCTTGAAGTTAAGCAGGTATAATACATTATTTTTAATGCAAGGCCTGAATGCACACAGTTGGATGTGAGGGAAAACGGAGCTGCTCTCCCTTGCTTACATGGAGAATTTCTGCTTCTTTAACTCTCCCTGTACCATGGCACAGCCTCCCCACGCTGGGTTCAGCTCTGTAGGTGCAGGGATTCTCAAGGCTGAAATCTTTGCGCTGGTAAAACAATATGTCAATTTTAATGTTAAATTATTCAAAACCCAACTGCACAGGTCGCAGGTTGAAAGCCTCTTTCCGAAGCTTCTCAAAGTTTCGCGTCACTCCTGGAGGAGTCTCTTCACTGACATTTCCTTTGTTAATGTCAAAATTTCTTTTCTTTTCACCTGCAGCCTTATGACCTGAACCAAATATGAAACTGGCCAAGCTCAAATGCTCGTTGGAACCCAGTAACTAAGACAGTTAAAGCACAGGAGTATCGTTGCCACCATCAGACCCAGCCACGTTTGCCGTTCTAGCTCCACCACCAAATATCTCCTAACGAATGGGCCAGGCTCGAGCCTGAGTCTTGAGCAAGGACTTCTCTGCACTGCTCCAAGCCCTGCACCTCCACACCCTGACAGGAATTAGGCTATGCCACAGGCTGTGTTTTAATTAACCCATTGTTATTCATGAGTACCAGCAACATCTAATACGCTTTGCTCCTGCGTCATCCGCCAGCATATCCATATTCCTGACAATAATCGTGACAGGGGCACGACAGAAGGCAGAGACATAAGTCTCTGAGCCCCATTTTTTTGTCTAGAATCTTTTGTTTGTTTGTTTGTTTCCTACAGGAATTAAGGCCATGTTTTGGAGAGCAAATAAGGGTCTGATTGCAACTACTTTACTTGTATATCCTGATCAAGTAAATGCAAATGCTTAACACCTCTTTCTGTAAGTGCCTGTGGTTCTCCACGTGCAGGTATAATAGTGAGAATTACCAGATTCGTGGTCTCAAAGACAATCCCCTCTGTGCAAAAAAGAAACTTCCAGGCATCAACAGAACAGGGGACCAAATCTCATAGCAATGGATTGACTCACACTCTGCCTAGAGAGTCTGTTATAACTCCGCTGCCAGATAAGACTATCAATTAAATAGGAGTTTAGCAATGGTTTTTGGAATATGATCTTCAAAATGCCGGACCTGAATGATAAATTAGTCTTATGGAGTCTCTGGACAGATGGATTTTACGTGTCACTACTGAATCAGTGCTATCTGAATGCATCCTGAGGCATCCAGTTCTCCTGGCAGGCTCTGAAGTACTGCAATCATTAATTGTGATTTTAAATTTTCCTTTTTTTTTTTTGAGTTGTACGTCTAGAAAATTATTTGAATGTCGTAATCTGTCATCAAGAAATACATAGCTGCAATTAGCAATCCAATCTATTGGGGGTTGCCGTAATCCTTTGTTACGGGAAGAATTCTCATCCGCACATTTTTTGGCATGAAGGAACACCCTCAAAGCCATTTGTGGAATAAACACCCTAAGAAAGCTCCAGTTTGAGTAAAGTCTTGAGGCACCATGTTTTCACTTTGGCAATCCACTACAGCATTTCAGGAGGCAGGTCAGAACTGCTTATATAAGCTAAAAGAGTTCCCCTCGACCCTTGCACACGTGTGGGTGTGTTCTACCTAGAGCTTGGTGGATAATGAATAATTTATCCAACATCTTTCACTTATTTTGTTCGGAATTTGCCCATGAGATCACAGTTTTCTTGGAAGTATTTCTCACTGGAAATTACTCCTTGGGCCTCGTTTATTTCCACTTTCCCCTCATTTCTACCTTTTATTGTATCCTGTTTCTCTTTTGCCCTTTTCTCTTTGGACTCTAACCACATGTGAGCTACATCTATGCATGTGCCACATATCACTGCGTTGCGTTCAGGCTCTGCTCTTGCTATTTTTTGCCCCTAGACCTAGTCAGCCAGACGCAGGCTAAATGAATGTAAAATACTACCAGAACGGGAATGTTTTATGCTTCTTTTGTACTCAGTTTGTACACTTATAAATACGTATGTAGGGGCAAGGAAAATTAAAAAAAAAACAGCCCATTGTGGTTCATCTTAGTCTTTCACATCTAGCTACGAAGGTACCGTAATGGTTTTGCTGAAGCTGCTACATTTTTGGTTTATGTTTTTCTACTCTTGCCAGATCATGCTTTTTTCCCAGTTCCCTAACTTCTCCTTTGTTTTTAGCACAGCTACCGTTCCGTAAAGCCACCGGTTTCCCTGGGAAGGAACAGCAGCGACAGCTCGGCAGGAGCAGGAGCGCGTTGGTGTTTCTTTCAGCCACAGCAATGGCAGTCTGTTTATTACCGAACTCTGACACCGTGATAGTTAAAAAGTTCAACAATTTATAGTTTGCCAGCCTGTTCCACCTTCCTGAGACAAATTCAGATGCTGTAACCCCCATGCCTGGGGGTTCTTTCACCACTTCACAGAAAATCCAGGTCCAACGGCAGTGCTGGATATTGACTTTGGATCTCATGATTTTTATCCCTCGGCACCAGCTCCGCTCAACCTGTCCTGATGGCACAGGCTCAGAAGACTCTCAGGTAGGCTGTATCCTTGGAAACTTTGTTCTTCTTTTCTAACCTGGAATAAATTCCTTAATTGCAGGTTCAGAACACCAGAGATGCCAACACAATCTTAGGTACATGGAAGGCAAATGGGCATGCTGCTATTTCCAGCAGAAAAACATGTCTAAAAAACACTTTTTAGGCTTTGAACACATAATATCTGGGTCTGTCACAAACTGCATATCGGAAATCTCTGCTGCACCTGTACATTTTCTTAGCATCAGCGTGGCTTTGAGAAAAGCCTACCCTTTGGGTTTTATGGCCACTATGGATCCTGCAAACTTTTGATACTTTTGCTAGAAACACTGCTGAACGTGAGAGACCAGGGAGTGAAACGTGACAGCTCTTCCTTTCAAAGGGAGTGTTTCTTTGTCTATCAGATGACTAAAATCAAGAAACGACGTTTTGAAAGCAACAGAACGGCTAGAATAGTTTAAAAAAAAAAGAGGAAAGCGGCAGATTTTAGTTTCATTTCAGTGTTGTTTCTGGCTCAGAGGAGAACAGAGTAATGTTAGCATCAGTGCCATTCCAGGGAGGCTTGGAGCAGCCACGAGGGAGGCAGCCCAGAGCCCAGAGCTGCCGCAGGCTCCCGGCTGGACGTGCCACTCTTGTTTCCAAAGCACTAGAAATTTCCAAAGCACTAGAAAACAGCAAACAATTGCAGGCAGGATCCAAAGCGTTGTTAAACTCTAAAATGGCAAGAGCAAAACAGAAGTGAGGATCTGGGCTCTGATGAAACCTTTGACTATCTGATCCGTAGCAACGCTACTCTGCAACACTGAAGTCTCCTGCATCCAGTACGGAGGGGTTTTGCTTTTCCAGCTGGTGGCTTTCTTTAGATTGCTTTGCAAGCGAAACTAAAATGTAGAAAGCAAAACCCTGAAAAAATCTGTCCGCTCCCAAAATAAGTACCTTAAACACTGACAGCTTTATTGCTGTACAGCAGGTGGAGAAACCCTAGGAGAGGTGACTTGTAAAAAAAAATAAAAATAGTATTTGTTTCATTTTCTGTTCCTTTATTACAACCCTCACTGGAAAACTAAATAATTCTTAAAAATATGTTTCTCTGCTTTCTGTATTAGCAGTCCATCTCACTTTGACTTCTCCTACCTCACTTCCAGGTGAGATACTGGAATACATTAGAATACTGGAATACACTGCCTGGAATACACTAGAAGTTTTCTTCCCCACCCCCCCACCCCCCTCTCCCGAAAATCAGGGCTATTTTAAACAACTTGGAATTGTTGCATTATTTAGTTGCTGGTGTCACTAGAGTGCTCGTAGGTTTTAATCAAGCATTGAAATGCATTTACGTGCTTCTGAGCATGTAAATCCATTGGCTTCTTATCTCAGGGTCTAACGCCGGAGACAAAAATAACCCCGAAACACTGGGGTGAAGTGTAGGTATGCAAAGCTTTGTTTCCTCTATGGCAGAGGAACCAAAACCAGTAAAGCCTCTTACTTCAGCTTCAACGTATGTGGGCTACAGCATGCCTAGCTTCAGTCAAAGGTGGCTCCTCTACTTTTCTGAGGGAGGTGAGAACTGCCTAAAGGGCACTGGTTTCTTGGCAAAGCCACAATCTATTTCTTTATGATAAGAAACAAGAAGTCCAAGGTAATACCCAGTACCCAAGTCCACCTGTTTTTGTGGTTCTGACTTTATGTGCCTTACAGTGACCAAAGTCCTATCAGGTAAAAATAGCAACTGCCCAGCTGGCAGCAAAGTACCGCACAGCCACTTGCTCACCCTCCCTGCCCTCAGTGGGATGGGGAGGAGAATCAGAAAGAAGGTAAAATCCCATGGGTCAAGATAAGAGCAGATTAGTAACTGAAATTAAAAAAAAAATATATAGTTATAATAGTAATGAAAAGGGTGATGGAAAAAAAAACAAAAAAAACCGAGAGAGAAATAAAACCCGGGGAAGACCAGTGATGTGCAACACAATTGTTCACCACCCGCTGACCAATGCCCAACCAGTCCCCAAGCAGTGATCGGCAGCTCCCAGACAACTCCCCCCAGTTCATATACCGAGCATGACATTCTATGGTCTGGAATATCCCTTTGGATAGTTTAAATCAGCTGTCCTGGCTCTGCTCCCCCCCAGCTTCTTGTGCACCCGCTCACTGGTGGAGCAAGGGAAGTTGGAAAGTCCTTGACTTGAGCAAGCACGACTTAGCAACAGCTAAACCATCAGTGCGTTATCAACGTTATTCTCATACTAAATCCAAGACCACAGCAGCGTACCAGCTGCTAGGAAGAAAATTTAACTCTGTCTCAGCCGAATCCAGGACAGGGGGTCATAATGCCAAGCACTGGTCCTGTTGTGTTACCCTTTTCGAACCATAGGATAACTCCCCCAGCTTTACTGGAGTTTGCCCACCCAAACCCAGGGGTTACGGGGTAGCAGAGAAGTGGGTAAGCCATAAAACTGTACTCTAAAAGGTGCCAGTGGGAATACCAGGTATACCTAGGTCTGCTGCAACACCTCCTGCGTGGGGCAAAGACCTTGGACAAAGTGTCCTACTTCTCCATGTCATTCCTGCAGTCCAGTCACACCTGAGCTTTGACTGCTCCAGCACACCTGCTGTGATGGGATGTTCGAACACTGCTGTGCAAACACGTGTCACCTCGTTGCAGTCATCCTCTAGGCTGGCACCTTGACCTTGTGACGAGCATAGCAGACTTGCTTAAAATGATGGGGTTTCCCGGAGAGTCCGAAGGATTTGGGCACAACCCGTGCTGCATGACAGGCTTTCACTAGGGATGCGCTCACCTGCTCTGCGTGTGGGGCACAGGAGCAGGAAACGAGATGGGTACACGCTCTCTAGAGGGGACACACCTGCAGGTGGCTTGCCTGTCTCGAAACAGCAAAACCAGAGCAGGACACCCATGTTCCATTTTTATAGTCATTGACACTTCCCTTCTCATCAGGCTGTTCTCTGTGGCCTGGGGGGGGGGGGAGCCCCGTAGCACCGTGGGGCAAGAGGCATGACCCAGCTCCTCACCAGCTCTCCCCCTTGCCATGGCCATCACTGATGCAGGGCCGCCAAGGGGGTCCCCTGGAGGACTCAGAGTCGTGGGGTGACATGTCAGCTGGGGCAGCAGCTGACATGGGGATGCTCAGGGGAAGCAGGCAGCAGACAGCACTTGCTCGTTGCTGGTGTTTTACTGCAGCGGGTTTTCCTGTTGCCCTTCAGCTGTGATTTTTCTCAGTTTGACAGAGCTGGGTACCGTGGGTGCCTGACCAGCTTCTGCGGTGCCTGGTGTTCACGGAGTCTCTGGCACGTCTTGCTTCTTGGTGTAAGGATGCTGTGCATGATGTGCCAGATCTCTGCTATGGAAAGGACAATCTTGCCTGAACCTTGTGAACCCCCCAAAAGCCACCACCCCAGCCTCCTCCGTGGCTGCTTCCTGGTCCCTCCCTGGCTGGGGCTGAAGGAGATGCAAGCAGGAGGTGAAGACAGGGAAAAAGCAAAGTGTCACCAGACTGGGGCACGGGCTTTGTAACTCAAATTTGGCAGTGCTAGCTGGATTGGCTGGTGGAAAGGAGCATCACAAAGACACAGTGTCCAGGTATCTTTTTGAAGTCTAAAATCTGTCTTGGCAGCAGCCAGCTCCCACTTTGATGCTCAACTCTGCCCACACCCACTCTCACTTTTGGTCTGTAAGCTGTTCAGGGTGGGTGTGTGGAGGACCTTCCTCACCCAGCATGAGCACTAATGTCAGAAGACTAGTCTCTGCTTAATTGATGGATTTAATTGTCTAACAAGCCGAACGAGGGCAGGAACCTAGCTTAGATGTGCTGTTTCACCCCCTCCCTCCACTGAACATCTCAGGAACTTCCACACTTGGTACTTCATTTAGGCACTTGTGGGTGGCAGCTCCATAGATTTAGTTTGCTCTGCTGCATCAGAGACACTCACAGCACCTAGTGTCAATAATCTAACACTAATAAATGAACAATAATCAGCGATTGCTTTAAAATGTGCAGCAGTGATAAGCATCTATTTTGTTACAGACAGCATTTGTGATGGCAGCTTTATTCATGTCGGAGTATAATTGTGTGACTTATTATATATATTATATATATATAAAATAATCTGTGAGGACATAGTCTCAGTACAGGATGATTCCCCTATTGCTTTAGACTGGCAGGCTTTTAAAAGTCTCTTGGGCCAGATTCTTTACTTCTTTCCACCTTTGTATCATCAATTTTGCCTGAGGAAAATTTATTCCGATCAGAGCAGTCACTTTGCAGTGAAGGAGATTACTTAGTATGGTGAGAAGCGATGAGGAGGCTGCGCTGCACTGCCTTTAGTCCTTCCCCAACTGGATTCTTCACCAGTTTACATCTTTCCCTACTGTCTGTTCAAGAATTACTGGTTATTGAGACCATTAACCACTGACCCACTCTCTATCTTAACTATAAATGGGTATTTCTGGCCGACTGGCAGAAGGGAAAAGCTTAGTTTTAGGCACACCTGAAAATGACATCACATCTCTGAATTTGATTATTAATCTTCACATTATGATTGTATTCTGCATTCTCACTCTGTCATCATTTTCCCAATGCAGATGAGCACGGATATTTGGAAAACAATACAGACCACTACTGAAAAGAATGGTTTGGAAATTTGTAACAAACTGCAAAACCTTTTGCCTATGCATTACTTGTTTAAAGCCAACGTGAAGGTGAACTTGGCTTAAAATAAGCAATTTTATTTTAGGCGTTCAAAGGTTTCTGGACCGGCGGGTTGGGGGTGTCAGTCCAGTTGTCACCGTGGTTGGTAGGAGTCAGCAGGCTATTTCATAGGCATAAGGTGGAGCGGACCCTCAGCACCGGGATTTTCACTGCCAACCTCAGCGCTACGAGAAGACATTTGCTTACTGTGACATAGCAAGTTGTTTCAGTGCAAGATCACTGAAAGTACGTAAGCATTCCCGATGAAACGAACAGGTCTTCAGCACGCTGCGAAGCACCTGCTGGGTACAGAAAATACTCTTCCCACACCTGAGCATTTTCTTCACAGAACTGAAGCTTTAATAAATGTCTAATTATAAAGGCTTGTATTTCAGACAGTTTATAGATGAAGTACCACTGTCTGTATGACTGTTTCGCAACAGGCGTTTAAGTGAATGCGCAGAGGGAACACATCACAGCGCACAGGGCAACCCACGTCTGTCATTAATAACGACTTTTGTGGGGCCTGTGCTTCACTGAAACAGAAGAGAAAATTGCTTCAGGAAACTAAAATATGCAAAGATGCACAGCAAGCGTTTATGGTGGCCTCGCTCACAGGAGGCATAATAAAAACATAAAACGCATCCATATGGTTTGAAAAAAAAAAATGGAAGCGTGTGTTCTGAGTTAATGAAACATGTTTAGCAGAGCACCATTCCTCCTCACGCCTAGGAGGTAGTGTCACCCTGCGCTCCAGCTGAGCGCGTAAGGCCCCTCTTCTGAGGGCATCTGTCAATATTTCCATCCGTGGACCCGTGTAGTCAAAGCTTTCATGCTTTATTTTTTTAATTCTGGTCACTGACTTGCTTTAAGAGAGCACGCATGGACAAACTTGTCCCGGGCACCAAGGCAGGTGGAAGGCCAAGTCCGGCTCTGCATGGGGAGAAGGGTTCACCCCCAGCATCAAGAGGGTCGCTGGGGCAGGGAGGCTCTGCTCCTCAGACGTACGGAGGTAGCTGGTGCGAGACCTGAGCTCGTCCAGAGTTGAGCCTAATCCTGAATGCAGCAGGGACCTAACGTTTCCGATGGAAACCCGACCAGGCTGAATGCACGTGGAGATTTCAGCTCGAGTTCTGGTCTGTTTACATGAAATACTTTTTCCTACACAAAGGCAATAGGGCGGACTGTTTCGAGCTGTAGGCTGTGCAGAAACTCCCCGTCCCAGTTGTGTGAAAGGGACCCTCAGACACTGGGGAGGATTCCCTTGGGATGGGGTGCCATTCCCCATGGGGCTCTCATTCATGCCTTAGCAAGGCGAGGTCAAGAAAAGAGAATGAAGAGAAGGGAGAAGGGCATGACTAAGGACAACTGCTATTGCTACAGGCATGTAGTGCAATATTACTGTAACAATAATAACTGGTAAAAAAATCCCCAAATTTGTAACTGCAGCTGGCCCTAGAAGTAACTGATAAGCTCCACATGGTTGGGCAGCTGAGGGATGGAGCCAGGCAGACTGCTGGGGTTTTAAACCTCCTCAGTGGTACCCTGCTGGGCCACTGCCACAGTCCCAGCTGGAGGAGCAGTGGAGATTTCTGTGAGCTCTGCATTATCCTTCTCTTTTTAAGAAGAAAAATAATTAACTGCAAACAGCAGTCCCTTACATTCTGCTTTCTAGTAAACATATGATAAATTCTCCCATATAGCAGATGAGTAATACAGCTAATAAAAATCTAAAGATTTACAAATATATTGTAAAATCAGCAAGTTATTAACCTCAACTTTTCAAGATCTTCTAAATGAGCCAAAAGTATCACACTGCATAGTTCATGAACATTCTTAACTCTGACTCAGTCCTGCCTCAGGGTGGAAAACTGCTTGACGCAAGGCAGCAAGGAGGTTTTTGAAATTCATTGCCAGCTCTCTACCAAGGAGACCTTCAGGTGAATCAGATAAGGGCCTGGCTGTACCCCTTAAAACCAGGCTCTGCGTGTGCATTTGGTTATTGCGTGTGAATGCAATGAGCAAGAATTGAATTAAACTCCTCTCCCAACCAAGGCATCTTACCATTTCTTAGTCTAAGAGGCAGGTTTGAGCAAAGTCTGTTGGGTGCAGAGGAAGAGGAAAACAATGTAACATTAAATTTCTGGTTGTGTATTATTTGTCCCTGCTCCATAAAGTGTTTTGATAGTATCTTCAGGCTGATGAATGAGATCAGATCACCCAAACAGGGAGCAGAGCCAGTATTGCAGGACAGTTGTAATCGCAGTCACAATCCATTTCGTAGGAATTGTGTGTGCACCACACACACCCACCACCCCCAAAAAGGACCCAGCATTCTTAATTGATTAATAAACACTTATGTTACTACCCTCAAGAACAAAAAATGTTAACTATGTTTGGCTAATTAAGATTTCTGGTGAAACTGCAAACTAAGTGCAGCTGTTATGCAAACACAAAAGCAGAGAATTTGTGTTTCATTGCTCACTCAGCTATATCTGCACTGAAAAACAGTGTTTACTGTGTTGATGTGAAATGGAAACTTTTACAATAAATTAAATTTCACCAACAAGATTTTTCCTGATAAACCTTTACCTAGCAAATTCCAGCTTAGCATTTTTTTGTCCATTATTTCCTTTGAAAAAAATGGGAGCTTTGAATATGTAATATAAAACAGGATCAGATTTAGGACATTACAGTAGGTCCGGACACATTTAGTCGCCTTAGGGGAAATCAGAATTACTCAAAACACGAACTCCTGCATCGAGCAGAGTGTTTAGCAGCCACAGCCAGAGGAATGCACTTTATAAACATCAAGTGGTATTTATTTCTGAAACAGTTTACGCTTTAAAGGACTACTTTTGATAGGCATTTTTCTTGGTACATGAAGATTGGAGAAAACATGTGCTTTTTTTTTTCCATAGCAGTGCAATATATGATCAAGTAAATAAAGACACTTCTAGAGGGATAGAAAATATATCTCAGCTCAGAACCACACAAATCCTTGTAAGCAAATTGCAAATTTCTGGTCTAATAAAACCTATGAGATGAATGTATGGAATTCAGAGAATGTATTTATCTTGGAAGCTCTTGAGATCTTGTGTTTTTCTGGAAAGCATATAGCATACTTCTTTTTTGGTGTTACAGGACAGGTACTGGGAAGCATATGAGACCAGGGGCGAGAGGATCTTGAGGCACTTAAGACTGCAACTTATTACAAGGCCTAAAGAAAAAAAAAAAAACAACAGCACTATGATACATTTGAACCTGTATAACTGTCACAGCACTCTCAATACTAGCCAGCTACAACAAGGCTTTTACCACCACATACCAGGTTAACTTCAGTAAGTAGTTATACTGTCTGTGCTGCTGCTTCTTCATCCTCAGGTCAGTTCACTCTGCCGCATCCTTCCCCTTGTCTCGCCTACATCCAGGACACTTTCTGCATCTTCCACATCTCTCTCCATCCAGTGCTCCTCTCCCATACCCCTCAGAGCTATTTAACTACTCAGCAGGAACCAGCCACAGCTGCACCTTATCCA
>JAVJGJ010000047.1:109871101-109901994 GCA_035590215.1 Microhierax caerulescens
ACATTATCACACTATGCATATTTTGTTGTAAGTTGTGATGCTTCCTTTAGTGACTCAAGGAAAAGAAGCAAGGGTAGGAAAGTAGCAACCATCCTGTTCTACATCACGTGCTGTCTCAACGCCACGCTTTTTCAAAGCCTCACAACGATTTTCCAGCTCCATCAGACCTGTGCAATCCCACGGAGATAAAGCAGTGAGTAGGATCCTCTACAGCTCTACACGGGGAAAAAACAGACACAAAGCACCAGAGAAAAAGTTGCTGGCAGCAATTTCAGCAGGCCAAATTTTATATTCCATCACGTTCCAGAGGAGAGAAAAGAAAAAAAAAAAAAAGAGAGATTCAGCTCCTGCAGTTTTATTACTAGAGGTTTTATTGGCTGCCCTCTAGTGAGGCCACACTAGTGAGGTGTAGAACGTGGCTGTGCAGGAATCAAGAAGCTGTGTTTAGCTGCTTTATCTTAGAATCACAGAATCATTTAAGCTGCAAAAGAATTGTAAGATCACCAAGCCCAGCTATGTACCTAACACCACCAAACCATGTCCGTAAGTGCCACATCTACACCTCTTTTTAAATACCTCCAGGGATGGTGACTCCACCACTTCCCCAAGCAGCCTGTTCCAGTGCTTGAGAACCCTTTCAGTGAAGAAATTTTCCCTAATATCACTTGTTACTTGGGAAAAGACACCAGCACACACCTCGCTACAGCCTCCTTTCAGGCAGTTGTAGAGGGCAATAAGGTCCCCCCCAGCCTCCTTTTCTCCAGGCTAAACACCCCCAGTTCCCTCAGCCGCTCCTCAGAAGACTTGTGCTCCAGACCCTTCCCCAGCCTCGTTGTCCTTCTCTGGACACGCTCCAGCTCCTCAATGTCTGTGTTCTATAGTACCTAAATCTGCAGCACTCTGCTCCCCAGCAATAGTGATTAGGCACCGGAGACGTGGGGCCAGGAAAGAGAAGGTGTGAGGGAGAAATATCCTGGAAATGTACCAGCATTGTCACGACAGCAATTAAAACCTGAATGTCTCATTAAAAAACATGGGCAACAGTATGTAGTAGGTTGTCACAGTTATTTCACCTCCTAAAAATCAGGGACCAAGGATCATTAATTGTTATCCATGAAAAATCACCTTACCCAAGTGTTTTAAAGTCTGGTTTAGCCAGCTAAGTGTGAGACTGGTTACAGGCCACCATTTTTTGCCAGACCTGTCTTGAACATGAGTCTGTTCTTTCTTCACTTCAGATACCCCAGAGCCCTGTGAAACTGTGACATTCTCAAAGCCTTCACAGTCACATCTTCCAGTGGGTCTGGACTCCCCAGGTAATCCTTACCTAGCAAAACCCGTGTCTAACGCCTGGCTCGGGAGTCCTCTTGCTGGAACCTGGAGCTGGTCGGACCTACGCCAGCGGAGGAGCAGGACTGTTAACTCAGAGGGGCCAACATTACTGCTTCCATGCCTGGACATGCTGCTAGCGTTGTTTGGCTTAGCTCACGTTTGACTTTGGAAGTAAAGAGAAAATTTTATCACACGGGGCCATGCGAAAGAGGCTTGATAACTCTGGGAAATGAGACAAAGGCTCTTTCTTCTGAGTTGCTTTCTGTTCGTATGACCCACATTTTCATACAAGAACAAAATTTCCCAGCACCCACCTCATGTGCAGAGACCTTTTTTGAACCTACGCCGGTAAGGGATGCACATCATGTTGTTTTATTTCTTTCCACTGCTACCCTTTCCCCCCTCCCAACTCCTTGCTCAAGCTGTACTCACACAGAAGGGTTTGAGTGTCCGTGACAGTTGTGTGTGAAGTGCACACACCATAAAAAGGGTCTGCATCAGCAGGGACATGTGTTCTAGATTAGCCAGTATTGGAAAGGATGGGTCAAAACTGTGTGATCAGAAAGCTGGACAAAGCCATTTGCTCACCACCTTTGACAATGGATGTGCCGTAAGAAAACAGCATTTTATAGCGCTTCCAATTTTGCTCGCGATAATCACCGTTTGGCACATCTCTACCACAGCAGGCAAAATGCGATTAAATGGTGTCAGATGTAAGGGAAAATAATGAATTTTTTCTTCCATAAATCATAAAATGCTAAGTCTTTGCAATCTTGTAATCCAAGCCCCTGCTTACATTACTTTATGAAGGTGATAAAACATAACACAGTGTACTTGATTATAAATTATAATTTTATAAGCATAAAAAATGCAGACTTGCAAAGCTTATGCTCATGCTTATGTGTCCACATACTTAAGTGCCAGCAGATGTTCAATGATCAATAAAACTCAATTTATATACATTATTCTGAAGCATCCTTGATCATAAATACAGGCTGGGAATGTCTAACTTCACTCCAAGTAAGAATGATGATAATTGACTACGAAGTTACAATACAAAATGCTATTGTGGTAAGTTTTATTTAAGCTCTAGAAACAAAACATTTCTCGATTTTCATCAAGACTGCTGGGAGAGAACCCACAATTTAGAACCTAAACCACAGATTTATGGAAATAGCAAGTGGCTAAAATTAACTTCAACCTTGTCAGGCATGGCTGACTGAAAAGGATCTTGTTTAGTAAGGTAAACTAAATGTCTCCAGAGGCTATAGGCTTTATAACAAGTGTCCCTGAATTGTGCTGTTTGCATTAGTAATGATAAACAAACGTACCTTTACTGGGGAGCGACCACTGATTATCATAGAGATCAGAGGAAAATCAGAGGAAAGCAGGTTCAGAGACGTACTTGATTTCAGGACTGGCTCCCTTGAGCTCACTCTGTAGAAGCAAAATCTGGGAATGTAAGATACTGCACATGAGCTCAAGTCCACCTCAACAGCATATGATTAGAAGAACAAACTCTTCGGAAACCAGGTGTCTGTCAGATGTAATAGAAGATGGGTTAACTAAATTTTGAAAGTGGAGCAAGAAGGACCACTTTTCTGCACTTCACTTGTCAAATAAGAAAAGATGAAACACTCAAACAAAAGAAGCATAATGGGTAAAGTGATAGATCGTTTTGCTTTTTCCTGTACTTGCACTGCATCTTGTCCACAGAAACAGAAAGCCCAGCAGAAGACAACAGTAAAACGAGACCAGCCCACTTCCCCTAAGCTGTAGAGTTACTTCACTGCTGCAGCTACAGTTTCTGGCTTTCCTCATCTCTGCACTTCACTCCCTGCCTTGGATACGAAAGGGACACTTGATCAGTCAGGGGGTTTAACTTTGCTTACACATTTGCCAGGCTCCTGTTCCTTCAGCAAGCAAAGCCAGCTCTGAGGTTGCTGCTGCCCATCCCCTTCCAGCACGGACATTATACAACCCCGTTCGTTCCACTGCGTCAGTGAAGAATTTGCATTCATGAGAAACAGGTTAGTCCGGCCACTTTCCAACTGCAAGTTCCTATAAGAACAATCGTGTATAGTTACAACCCCCAGGTCATTTTTCAAAGCTGCTTCTTTCTATTAACTCCAAATTGTTTTTTCAAATATAATCTCAAATTGTTTTCTCTTTTGCTGAAACACTTCCCTTTCGGTGGTAACTGTAGTTTAAATTAAAAAATATCCAGCCTGCAGATTTAGCCTATAAATCTTTGCAGCTGCCTTATGTGGTGGAGAAACTAGCCTGCTAATTATTTTGTTTTGCTACTTAAAGCTGTTTTTCTAAATACAGCAGGGCTTGTGTTATTCTTGGTTAAGACTAAGTCTACAAGAGCACAGCCATGAAATCTTCAGCCGTAAATTTTCTTAGTATAAGTCTCCTTTGAAGCATGATGATTGTGGAGCTCAGGGATGCTTTTGTTCTCATGGTAGATGTTTATTTTCATCATATAATCTTCTGAAAGGTGTATGTTGTAATTTTTGGTTAAATCATTCATGCAGGCAATGCCCACGTCCAGTTCCACGTAATATCTGTCAACAAATTAATTACTGATGGTGAAAAGAATTTTCTGCCAACACATTTTTGTCTGGCTTATGCAGTTACAACTCCCCTTTCATTCCAAAAGCGGTCCTGATTCAGAATTCATGAAGTCACTGGGCACCTGGCTGCTAACTACGCTGGGCTTTGAACTGGGTCCTTACTACTCCTGTGCACCAAGACAGTATTGCTGGGTTTTATTTTCATCATTACAGTGACTTACTGCTCAGATATTTATACCTAACCCACCTATCACAGGTTTCCCTTCTCAAAAGGATGTAATATATTTTTTTTCCATATACTTCTCCTGTGACTCCACACATGCTAGCACATTGATAAGGGTTTTCACACCAAAATGAAAAAAACACGTCCTTTCCCAAAAGCACTGTCATGTATTCTTGCTGGAGCTGTCTGAAGTGTAAACACACCAATGTCATGCTGCCCTCAAGACTGCAACCTTGTTTCACAGAAATGCACAACAGAAGGTTAGTAATTGGAGGGAGACCCGGAGGGAGACCCAGAGCGAAACCCCAAGTTTCCGCGCAGAGGTCGTGCTGTTTGTTCAACAGGCTGCCCTCCTCCTGTGGCTTCAGTGCTGAACCAGCATCCCAAAATGTGATGCAGCACGCTTCAGGACATGCTGTCTACAACTTGTTGCTACTAAATGTTTCTTTATGCCCTACTGCCATTTACTGAACTGCTCCAACCACTGCGTGTGTATGTCTGTGCATGTTACTTGCATTCATTTAATATGCATGCACAAATAATAAAAATTGTAGAGTGCCTTTTCATAAGGCATTAAGGCAAAGATACAGCTTTGAGACAACTTATTATTATTTAACAATTTTTTTAAAAAACAAACTTAGTTTTACACTTGACCAGACTTGGTCATGGTTAACCTCAAGGATTATATATCTCATCTTTTCACTAGCATAGCTTTCACTTGCTAAACTGAGCAAAAGTTATGTACATAAATCATGGTGAGAACACAGCTGACAAAGACAGGACATAGAGCCCAGTAAAGAAATATGATTTTCATCTTGGCAGTAATTTCTAGGTGCTCTGAGACACATCTGGAAGCTGTAGTTAGGATGTAAAGATTTTGCCTGTATTTCTGAAAGGCATTTCTCTGAATGTTTTGCCAAATCCATGTGTTTTGCTATTGATCTATATGGAACAGTGCATTTGAAAAAGACCTTTTCATTGAACAGCATCCCCAGAACTGCACCAACACCATTCATGGAGGTCTGTGTCCAGGGGGGACAGAGTCTGGGCTCCCCTCACTGCCCCTCAGCTCCAGGTGTACGTGGTCATGCGTCACAGCTGGCACTGTGTGCCTCCTCGGGCTCCGCAGGACCTTCTTGTGTAAATAATTGCAGATAGCTGATAAATGGGCACTTTGTGTTGTGCCAGTGGCAGGGTTTTGTTAGCATTTCCTTTGATCATTTCATAAGGAAACTGCTGTTATTTACCTATGAGGTACTCCCCGCAATACGTTCATTTACTAAGGCAGAATGTAAATCTTCAAGCTGCGTTGCCTCTATGCTGTGGACATACTAAATGCTCACTGGGTCTGGAAGAAGAAGTCACACCATGGAGAGATCTGCCATCTGCAAATCATCTTCTAAAAACTCCAGAGAGTAAGAGACTCACATTTGAAAATGCTTTTATTTGAGAAATCAATGCATCCTTTTGATCCTGAATTGCCTTGGGCAGAAACACTTGAGCTTCCTTTTTGGAAAAATACTTCTTCTTTTACACAGCTGTCTAGTGTTTTGATGGTGAAATTCATTCTGTGCTCTGGCAAAACTTCTAGTGATAAGGGGAAGAAAAAGTGTAAACATCAAAAGCTAAAAAGACAGAGGTCTTCCTTTCCACACCCTTTGCAGTACGGAGTCCATAAATCCTCCCAGTTTCTCCAGATAAAGCTGGTTTAAGGCACCAAAATGGTGCTGCTGGCACTCACATACTGCTCCAAACATAAACCCACAGATTGTGTATGGAGTAAGGCAGAGGTGACCTGACCTCACTGTTGGTGGCCCTCGTTGCTGAGATGCCCCGTCCCCACATTCTGCAGGTTGAGAGCTGTGGTAGTGGAGACTGCAGAAGGTTTCATGTTTCCTTGGTCCTTAACTGGAGCTCTTAATTGCAGACTGTATTCTGGTATCACCAGAAGTTCAGCTCTGAGCAAGGTTAGCTCTTTGATGTCTGTGCCCGTGCAAGCCAGGTGTGCACTCACTGTCCTCTGAGCCCTTACACAAACCAACAGAAACACGGCTTGAGACATCAGCACCTTTGCCTGAGCAATTGGCTCCTGCGCACGGAAATTCCCTGTTGGACTCCAAGCAGCTCCACACGATGGGGGATCTACATCCTGCTTCTTTAAATTGTCCAAACTCCTCCAAAATTATCCAAGCTTCCTATGAAAAACTACAAGCAGGTGACCTCATTGCTCTTACGTATCCGTATCGTCTTAGCGTGGTGGTGTAACGTCACAGGACTGGCTCTGCGACTCACTGGGCTCTCCACCGGACCAGTTCAGCTCACGAAAGTGGCAGACAGCTGTGCGCGGTGTTGTGATGCCTTTAGTTTTCTCCTGGGATCCTGAGTTGAGCAGGACTACACAGGGATCTGCTGGAGCCCAAGGTGAGCTGACATGGAATCTGGAGTCCACGGCAGAACTGAGAAGAGGGAACAGGATCTTCTTCCCCTCTTGGCACCAGCAGCAATCAGATTCGGTCAACTCATGTTGTGTGTCTTCACCTAAGATAATCTTGTTAGGTCCTATGTGGTCGGCGGAGGAATATAGGTACCTCTGGACAGTGACTGGGATCCTAGATGACAGACTTGGATGATAAACTGAAGTTTTCAGTGGCTGCAGTTAAATGAGAAGTAGCCCAATGACGGCTTGCTTCTAAATAAAACCATATAAACAACGGCCTCCGTCGTCTTTCTGGTCCTGGAACATACTGCCTGAATCATTTGGAAAACAACTTTGAAATTTCGTAGAACAAAAGCTCACTTCATCAAAGGGAGCAACAGCTCTGTATCCGATTTTACTGACACCTCACACTTGCATACAAAGTCATATAAATCTTTCCCTCACACCTCTCCATTTGGAAATTGTATGGTTTCAGGGTACCACCCCCACTCTGTTGTCCTGGGAAGCACAAGCTGTCTATGCCAGCAGGTCCTAAGCTCTCACTTATTTTAGGGAGGTACTTTTTTTCAGGAGCAAGCTTCAAGGCAGTAGATATGTCTTCAAAAATGAGAGGAAAGTGCTTCTACTTTTGGATCTCTCTCATGCTCCAGAAAATGGGAGGGTAGAGACCTATTGTGCTGACCAGACAAATAAAATTTTAGAAGACTCGTCTAGCTGAAAGTTTTTATTTGTTTGAGGTTAATGTCATTGCCAATAACAGTTTATCCTTAGAGCCAAACAAAGAGTGCATGCTTCTCTCAGTGTCCAGGATCTTTATTTCCAATATTGCGATACACAAGATCCGCAGGTAGAATAGCAAATTGCAGCATGGCAGTATGAAGTGTTAATTCAGAGAGCCCTCAGAATATTTTGCAAACTGCCTTAGAAAGAGAAAAATCTGTAAAATTGTATCTGTGAGTGGCAGATTCTGTATTTGTCCCCTTGATAAGGTCTGGAAATAAAAAGAAGGCAATACTGATTGTGGTAGAAAATAGAGACTCCATCCATGCTGCTCAAAGACTCCAAACCAGTGAGGATTTATTTAGAAAACAGATTTCAAGTTGTTCTGGGCTCATACACCCTCTTATAGCTTCACCTCGGGACATCAGATGGCTTCATTTCCTGGCATGGAGATTAGCTGGCTGACTCTCTCAGTAAGAACATTTGATCTGAAGTCCCAAACATCCTGATTCAAAGCAGAAAATACTCCACAGAACACATGTATTCTGCATAATGGGGAGATTAGCAATATGGTCCCCACTGTGTCAATTGCTATCGTGCTGATTACGGCATCCTGACACACTGGAGCGACTTCTGGAGCAAGAGAAGTCAGGAAGACGGTTGCACTTGCTAAGGGTTCATTGTGGCTCCCCTGAGCAGCAAGAGTTTGAGAGATGCTTTATCATGGGCTTCTGAGACCTGTCTGGAGGACACCTCCTGTGCACGCAGATCCTCTTCCAGGTTCAGATGGGACTCTGTTATGAGCACCTGGAAACACAATTTAAACTGACAGCTCAAACTTTTAAAATTTTACTTTAAAAAATGTAATGAGTACAAAATGCATCTATTTCCCACTTCCTTGCTAGTCATCTTTCAGAAAGGTGAGAAATGTGCAAGGCTTATTTATAATGCCGCCACAGACTCACTTCCAAGAAGACAAGTTTCCAGTAAGACCTCGTCCAAAATATAATTCCAAGTTCCAGTTGCTGTTTAGATCACATTTTTCAGAGTTTGCTTCTTGGAAGTTTGGGGATTTGCCTGCAGTTATGGATGCTATTTCATTTTTCTGCAGTAGAAAGAAATGGGGTGGGGTAAAGAACATGCTTGGCAGTGGGAACTTCTTTCCAAAACGTAGCATGCAGTAAGGAGAAGTGCCTGGCCCTGTGCACATGCCTTGGGATGCAGTCCCTCCGGGGCGACGTTACATCCCTTTATTTGACTCTGGTACTTCTGTAGCAGCATCTTTATGTCGTCTCGCTTTGCAACACCGGCCAGCCTTAATGGCAGAAGGTGGCAATGGTTTATTCAGCAAGAATTCAGGCGAGAGTTTTGGTTATGAGATCGGAAACAAAAGGCTGTAGCTAGGGCAGGTGTGAAACATGATTCCAGGCACAGTGTGATATCTGGGTGTCTTGGCAGCCGCTTATTGTGGTTTGCTCACGAGACACGAGGTATCTTTGCTGTCAGGACCGGGGCTGGTGGCTCCCAGCAGCACCCCGATTTCTGGGGGCTGCCCTGGGGTCTGAGGACGGCTGGCCTGGGAGCAGGTCACTCCTGCCACGGCTGGGCTCTGTCTTGGCTGGGGTCTCCTCTTCTCTGGGCAGCAGTTTCCCTGCTGCCGTGCCAGCTCTGATGACCTGGTTTGCAGCGACTAACTCCCACACATACGCAAGCAGCCGATTGTTTCTCTCCCTCGGTTACTTTGCATCCTACGTCCTGGTCCTTTTTCACTACTCACCTAGTCTCAAAATCTTCCACTTGCCACCTGGGCTGGCTCACAAGCCCTGCTCCGGACTACTCGGGCAACTACCCATGGTGGCCTTGGTTCAGCCTGCAAGCCTGAAGAGTAATCTCTCCTGTGGCTCACTCATACTTTATCAGCCGGTGGGATGATTCAATTCTCACTAATATGTAATTAAATAAAGACATTAATGAATTTTATTAATAGATAGTATATTAATATTTATTAATTATTGATTTATTTATATTTATAAAATATCTGTTATATATTAATTAATCAATTAATTATAAAAATATATATTAGAGATTAAATAAATAAAGATAAATAATCTACACTGTTTATACACTTAAACTTGAGTTGCAGCTTCTAGCAGGTGATATTTTTTATATATATATATATATATATATACATATATATATAGAGAGAGAGTATCAGTTATACACCTACTCTATAAAGCTCACAAAATCGTACTGGAAACTGGCATTATTACCAGCTTTCTACGAAGCCCACATGCACCACATGAGCAAAGCAGCTGACAAAGCTGGTGACAAGGTATGTTGTCCAACTTCCTTACAACTTCAGAGGTTCTGCCGTCCAGCCTTCCCAAACCACAAACCAGCAATACAAAATGCTGCACCTTGGATGCTGTCCGGGTGTCTTCACCACACAGCACAAAGCCTTTCAGGTCCCGCTCTGGCCGAGGACACACACCATGCCTGCTCAGAAGCTCTAAGAAGGCTCCTGGTAGCTTCTCCCCATGACCAGGCTCTCTCCTTCCCTCCTCCAGCCATTTGTTTCCACCCGGTAAATATGCTGGCACGTCCTGGCACAACTATTTGTGTAGCTGCCTGATGACCTGGACTGGGGAACTGATCCGAGTTAAAAGTAACTCAGCAAAAGAAAAAGGTTATTTTTAACCCTGCCCAGTTTCAGGAGCAGCCGTAGTGCTGCGGGGAGGATGCAGCACAGGACCTGCAGCAAGCAGCAGTGGTGAAGGGACACACAGGAGCTGCCCGGGCTGCTGCTGCTGGTGGGTGACATCCATCTCATCCCTCACTGATAGCACAGCAGGAAGGACCCATAACTCCTCTAGAAAGCACCTCAGGTAAGCTGTGCTTGTGGAGCTGACAAAGGCAAGGACACACGATGACACTCAACCAACTTGGGCCGGGAAGCCAAGCCTGGCAGGTGTACCTAGGGTTCGCATCATCTGTTGCTCCCCTGAACTCCTGCGGCAGTGGTGGTGGCTATGTTAGGTACCTGTAACGCTCTGAAGATGGCCCAGTACCTGTGTATAAAGATGCAGAAAGAAAAAAAGTCTCTTGTGCTGTAAGTGCTCCTTTTCTTCCATTGCAGACTGTGAAACGTGAAACAAATTAACAGCTGATATGACCCTACACTCTCACGTTTCTGAGCAGCTGGTAGGTACTGATAGACAATCACTAGGTCTGAAAGGCCTAAAAAAGAAGAATGGTCCAGATTCTTACTCCACAGAGAAGGAAATCAGGATTAGCTCCAGACACTGACTTATCTCTGTTTGAAACTGATGTGGGAAGCGAGACAGATCCATCATCTGGAGTGCTGGCAGAGAGGATCCTCACTTCCAATTATACCGATGCATTTGTGTGAGTTGCTTTTCAAGAGTTCAGAGATAGCTGGCTGCAAACATCCTTCCCCTTTAGCCTTTGAACACACTATTAATGAAGTGATTTTTATCTGATGTATCTAACAGGCAGGTATTTCCTTCCTGCCCTTCCCCTTGCTTTTTTGGAATGACTACATAGCTTCTTTTTGGCATATGTACTTTATATACTGTGTTCAAAGAACTATGGAAGAGCAACAGCATGACAGGCAACCCGTAAAACATAAAAGGGCTGCTCCTATCACCCTGCGTGTCAAGCTAATGTTGCCCCCCAGCCATATGCAACCATTATATGTAGCAATCATTAAAACTGCTATAAAATGCTCTGTAAAGAACAGCCCTGCCTTAGCAAGGGATGGCTTAGATAATCTAAAGGTCCTTCTCTCCACTGCCTGCCATGGTATTACTGGTATATTTATCCCCAGAAAATGAGTCGCTGCCTTCTTAAAGTAGCAGGCAAAGCTCTCTAGCTTTTTTCTGTCATACCAAAACTAAATGGGTTTCAATGGTGTTTCTTCAAAGTCGTTAGAAAAATGAAAGCATCTGCAGGTGTTAGAAAGTGACCTTGTTTCGGAAGATACAGCTCTAAATGGAGCCTTGAGAAATAATTATGAAAAAAATGCTACTTTGTATGGCAAGGGGAAATGTTTGTGCTCACTTAACTAGTAGGTAAAATTTATTATGGCAGCTATTACAAAACCAGATGTTGGAACACGCGGTTTTCATATGGGTATAAAATATTTTAATTTTGTTAAAATTTATTGATAATACACATTGTCTCAATAACTCAAGCTTTCCAAATGAACACAGCATCACAGATAATAAGGCTTATAAAAGGGACCTGTGAAAATCATCCAGTACTTACCCCCGTCCTAAGACAGCATCTAGTGTACCTGCGCCTCAGTGGTTTGCCTAAGTCTTAAAAGCCTTCCAGTGGTAGAGTTAAGCACTTTGCTACCCTTAGAGTTACAAAAAGGTTTTTTCTAATGTTTAACTTAATTCTTTCTTCCTTTTAAGCTCATTATTATTCCATTTTCTGTCGTACATGGACATGAGAAACAGACCATCCCATTCCTTTTTGTAGTCGTCTGTAAAATACTTCAAGACTCTTAGCTTGTTCCTCAGCTTTCTTTTCCCTAGATGAAACATCCCCAATTTTAAGACCTCTAAAGCAAACTCATCCTTATTGGTCTATAATATTTTTGAAACTGATTTCCTAAAACTGGACACAGTCCTCCAGCTGAGGTTTTATCAATGCTGGTAGAGTGCAAGATTACCTCAAATGTCCCACAGGCAGTAAGTCTCTTTATTCATCCCCCGGTAATATTTGCCTTTTTCATAACAGTGTGACCTTGTTGACTTCTATTTAACCTGTGATCTGTAACAAGCCCCAGATCCGTTTCTGCACAACTCTTTCCTTCCCAGCTACTCCTTATTCTTTCTTTGTGCAGTTAATCACTCTTACCTAACTGTAAAATCTTCATATTGGGTTGCATCTTATTTCTATGTCATTTCTCCAGTTTGCCAAGTTCCTTTTCATCCAGCCTTCTGGGTTTGCATCTATAATATTAACACATTTTTCCACCTTACAAATAAAAATAATGAAAAGTGCCTTAAGACAGACCCTTTGAAGACCTAAGAAATACTTCACAAGTAGCTTTCTGTCCAGTTGTGTCCCCCCACTCTTTGGTAAGCTCATTTCCTTATATTTGCTTAGCTTGCCCATTTAGAAAATGTCCAAAGTTTTACTAAAGCCACGACATATGGCAGCTATTCTTTCTCCCTATTCACATGGTCTACTACCTATTCAAAAAATGTAATTGCTTTAGTGCAATTTGTCCTTAACAAATCAGTGTCAGGTATTATTCATCTCACTGTTTTATTCGAGCTGCTTACAAATAGTTCCAAGGTTTTTCTGGGAATTTAAGTTCAGCTAACCCCATTACCCCTTTCAGCCTCCTTTTTAGATAGTCATGTCTCTTCCTTGGTGGTGCCCAGGATCAAAATGCACATAGCTATTTAGTGTCAGGGAATGCCTCTGCTAGTGTAAATTATGTCTCCTCTCATGATGTCACGTCATGTAAACATTTTCACCCTCCGGTAATCAGATTAAACTGCACGGTTAACAAAGAACTGGGAACAGGATATATTTTTGCACCTTTCGTTCCTTTCTCAGCTACAGCTTTGCGGGCACTAGCCTTCTGGTGTAACTCGATTAAAGCAAAACTTGCACCAGACTCTTAAGTACATTTTGCCTTTGGAATACTAGAGCTAATAGGGATCAGCGTACCATAACCCACAGCTGCACTTGAAGTGGACAGTACTTGGGCTTTGCTTGTTTGCCCTTTTTCTGCTGCTTCTTCTGTTGAAAGTAAGTCACGCAAGCATCAGCAGTATCACCATTCAGTAAGACTATTTCATTGCCGCAAAATCGTGACTTTTCTTACATCTAATTGGCAGTCAAGTTTCTCTCCTGTTTTCATTCCCATTACAGGTTTCGGTCTCTGATATCCTTATGTTAAGAACACACATTAACTGAATAATGTCGTTTTGCCTAAGCAGCTCGCAGGGAACAGCAGATTAAGAGGTAATTCATTCTTGTGATACACCGCGGGTGAAGCCCTGATCCAAACGAAGCTTACAGGAGTTTCGCCACTGGTGTGACAAGGCTCACAATTTCACCCTAAGCAGACTTTTTTCTTTAAATACTGATGACAAAATAAAAATATTGGTTTGCATTATTATTCACCAGTTGTCCTTAGTGCAAAGACAGATGTGCGCTCCACCCCTCAAAGGCTGTCTACAAACTTCCTCCTTCCCACAGAGCGGTGCTTGGCGAGTGTCCAGATACCAACATCTTCCCTTTGAAAATTATTGATTATATGGCTCTAACAATTGCTAAATCCTCTATCGTTTGAGCCAAACTTTGTCTTTGTTTCGGGGCCAAAAGAAAGATTAGGAAATGTTCTTGTCTTGATTAAATAAAAATGATAATGTTTAAGTGGAGGGGAACACAGTCAAAAGAATAGTGAGGCATCTGGCTTTCATATTCTACAATTTGATAAAGTGGATGACTATTTTCTGACAAAAAAAATCCACAACAAAACAAAAAAGAAATAAGCAAGTTTCCTTACCTACAGCAAAGTAGAAGATAAATTAACTAAGCATAATAACCTGGTGCAGCACATTTAGAAGAGCAAGTCATTTTCCTGTACCACAAGAGCACTATCACACTCTCCTATTTTGTTTTCATTTTCTAAGCTAAGGACAAGGTTCTCTGCTTTTTTTTTTTTTTTTGCTTTTTTTTTTTTTACCACAGTAGAGGCAGTGCATTCTCAGGGACTCCGTAAAGTTAATGTTATAGCTTCTGTTTTGCTTTGTTTTCTTTACCCTCCTCTTCTGATTCAGCAAAGTAATTGTGGATAGGAGCACAATGGCAGCTGTACTGGGATGTATCAGCCCTGAGGTTGGATCTTTCCAAGCACCATGTGCAGGATCCCAGCTGTGGAGTTCATTAACAGGTAACCCAGTTCACTGCACTGAACTAGTTTTAGTTTTAGGAACTTTCTGATACTGAAGTTTTGAGACTGCAATCCCTTTTGTGATTTTGCGTGGTTTTATTAATGTCTGCAAAGCAGGTAAACAGCTCTTTGAGCAGGGGCTATCTTATCTTTTGTGTAGAATAGCTAAATAAGTGCACAATGAGACTACTGACTTGAATGACATTTTTCTTCTGGTGCTGCCATTATTCACCATGGTTATGCTGGAGACAAATGAATAATGATGACATGGATAATGATATAGCTACTCAGAAGTTATGCTGAGGTAGCAAACAGAAATTCAGTTTATAAGACACAATGTGGGCAGGATAAGATTATTTTTTCCCCACTCTCTGCTCTTTCTTTGCCATCTATCTGTACAGCTTCCATTTCTTTCAAGTCTTTTGTTGATGTCTGTCCTGCACTCACACTTATTTAGTCCAGTATTAAAAAAGAATGCATTTAAAGTAGAAGTAATGTAAGTGCCAGCGCTCAATCTCTGTTAACGTGCTGCCACATGAAATGGTAGAAAACTCCAGAGACAGCACAACAGAGATGACTTGTGGAAAAGTCTGGAGAGTCTACTTTCAGCGTCTTACTCGAGATACAGTGTCAAGCAACAAATGAGATCTCTGAAATGTGGCAGTATCCATGACTGAAACTTGTGAGTGTCTTTTCCATCATATTTTAATTCCTGTTTTGATGTTATCCACAGAAAAGAGGAATTGCCTAGATATTTTGGGCAACCCTGTTTGTGGTTAGACATTCATACAACAGGTTATAATTTACCCATGCATTAATAGTGTTGGTCCTAAACATCTCTTCCAACCACCTATAATTAAGGAACTTACATAGGCAGAAACCAGCTCTATCTATAACCTAGGAAACATGTGCTCTTCATGATGCAGCCATCAGTGGCTCCGCAGCATACCCATCGGACGTACTTGCTCTAACAGCAGTTCTCACTTACGTGACTTTCAAGGAGTCATGAACCTCTAGACCAGGCTATGGGCAGAATTTAATTCTGGAGATTCTGTACTAATCAGAATCCGATGGAAGATATTGAGGTAGACCAGCTGAGCTCAGGACAGGTTAACAGCACCACCACAGAGAGCACAGGTGGTAAGCAGGCTTTCTCTCCAGCTAATGTTTGTGAGAGACCTCAAGAAAGGACAAAGATGACTGTACATACTAGTCCGCTCACTCATGGCAGTCAGTGAAGATCCTGGATTTGTCTCGTCAAGCCTGGGGGAAGTAACAGGGAAGCAGATCTGGTGCTGAAGCAGTAAGCCCTTCCCTAGGAAATGATACAGGCTACAGCTTGCTTGAGGTAGGTGAAGACAAGCAGAAATGGCTCCATAGTCAGCTAGCGACAAGAGAGTCATTCCACTCCTCCTCCATGACACTTGCGCTCAAGGTCCAGCCTGCAGCCCTCACTGTTCGATCTCCTTAGCCATGCAGTGACGTTATGACTCAGATAAAAATGAGAAGATGGGGCAGCAGAATGTTTTTGGGGAAAATAAAACAACCTTGACCATCCAAAAGGGAAGGTAGAAGCTGGGAAATACAGCAAAGATAACGGTTTGAGCAGTTCCACTCGTCTTGCACCTTGTCTTGTCTGGTAAATCTTGGCTGTCACCTCACATTCTGGTAATTCCCACGCTCCTGTAGCCACCTTCCCCTTCAGCCAGGGACAAATTTCAACTGAACTTAACTCCCATGCAGACTATTAATAGAGAAGATACCAATCACCACAATTAAGTGATACTGGTAGCTGGTATAGTCACTGGCCTCTATCCAAGGACATATGACAGTCCTGGGGACAACTTCCCAAGCCAAAGCTCCAGGCAGCAAATTCTTTACATAAGAACTGATACAAAGTGGTATTTGGAGGGGATTTAGGGACGCTGCAGGATCAGTGCTCCTCTTTCCTGAAGACAAAGTGGGTTAGGGAGTCACAGACCTTGGAAATGGTAGACCTTGGAAATGGTGCACCTTGGAAATGGTGCACCTTGGAAATGGTGGACCTTGCAAATGGTAGCTTTTGCTATATCGGGGTGTGGGGGGGGGTGTGTGGGGGGTGAAATCACTATGCTCTTTGTCTAGTGATCGTTTTCTAATTAAGACCCATATTGTTTGTTCTGGCCAAACTGTAATGAGTACAGGGCGAGGGAACAAAATTGATTTGGAAAGGAAGCAAAATTGATTTGAAGGGATCGTTCTTGTTTCTGTTTTCTTTGTTCATTAGGGAGATACTGTGAAGGCCATAGTCACTGCAGAGAAGGAAAGCTGGCTGAAGTGACTGCTCTGAACTGGCATAACAAGTTGTACGATCCAAGAGCTCCTGAGGAGCATAACGATGGCTGTCTGTCATGGTAGGGCACAGACTACACGGCATGAAAGGTCCTCAGCCTTTGCTACTCTGTGCAGTTTGACAAACGATGCAAAGATAAAAATAACTGATATTAAAAAAAAAATCAAATAAAGTGTTACTAGGATACCAGTCATTCAGTGGAGGACAAATCAAAACCCAGTGAGTCTGTAGGTAATGATAATTATAGTGCTACGTAAACATGTGAAGCAGGCTACCAGTAATCCTTCCATTTGTCAGGGGAAGACAGGCTGGGATGCTGGACCTGAAAGAAAATTTGGTTTACATTAGATTGTTTTATTGTAGACTTTCCTCTGCCATACATGTTCAAAATGCAATCCTTTTCCAGGGAGGGAAGACTCCATAGTCCTTATTAATGAGTTCACCAAGTGGATTCATAGATAGGGTTTTTTCCTCACTATCAGATCCAAATCTGCTTTGAAACTAATTTCTTTTTGTCCTACCAACTGCCAACGGACCACCACCTTCTTTGTGACAAACTTATGCACTGGAAGCCTGCTGTCATGCCCCTTGTCATTCCCCTCTGGAAGAAGGCAGCTCAGTCTCTGTCACCTTTCTTCATACATTCTTATCACTTTTGTTGATTTCTTCTGGATTCTCTCTCATTTGCCTGTCTTTATAAGTATGCCTGGAGCTGGAAACAGGACTTCTGCTGAAACTTCCTAACACCCTCTTCTTACAGATGATCTAGCTCTGAATACATTTCCAAAGTATTTGTATTTCAAAGTTTCCAAACTTACATTTTTTGTAACAGCACCATGTTATTAATTAATTGAGTTTGAAATCTACCGTAACTTCAAGTTTCTTTTTTTCTGCAGTACTTCTGAAAATATTGCATTTATTTCCTATTGTGTAAATGTTCATTAGATTTCCCCTTGCCAAGTGTAATGCTTTAGATATGTTTTTACAGAACTCTGTCTCGTTTGTTTCATTCGGAGTGACAACTATTTTGAATTCAGATCCTGGTTTCTGAAGCACCTGGAAGGTCTCCCCTCCCTATTCCTCATTGTCATCTGCAAACTTTATAGGTGTATTCTCTGTTCCACCACCCATATCATGCAAATCAAGCAGAAACCATACAGAAGATCTTTCAATGAGATCTCATATAAAATAACCAGTGTGTATGTCCCGTAACTGAGTGTCTGCAATTTTTGTGCACACTCTTTCAGACAGCAATTTTTCCTGCCCTTAACCAGGTAAAATTTTCAGTTAGTGTCCAGCTTGTTTGTAAGAATGTCACAAGGGGTCATGCCAGAACTCTTCCTAAAATAAAGATACAGCCTATTGAGTGTTATTAACGTGAGTTTCCTGGGGAAAACGGACTTGGTGCGATTTGGTTTTACTTCTTAACACCTTCTTATCCTCCAAGTGCTTGTAAGTATGTTGTAAACTGAGTTGCTGGAGTCCCTTTCTGGGTTTCAAAGACAGGTTGCCTGTCCTATAATTCATTTTCCTTTTTTAACAGACAGGTATTATATTTCTTTATTATATTATATTTATTCCCCTCTTGTCCCTCAGGTCCACTTTGCACGTACTCCCAGGCAACTGCTAATGGCTCAGAAGTCATTGCTGTGACTAGGCCCTTCAGTACTTCTGGGTGAATGTGGCCAGGCCTCGAGTATCACTAATTTAGATAAGCATTTCTAACTGTTCCCTCTCTACTCTGGCCTGCTCCCTTATTCTTTTGTTTAAACTAATTTTATTAGGTATTGCTCACAACTAACTTCTTTAGTGAAGACTGAAACATCAAAGAGATTTAATATTTTGGCCTCTTTTCTGCTGTCTGTTATTTGCTCTCCCTGTTATATAGCTGTACTTCTTTGGTCACCTTACGTTCTGATAACATTTTCTGGTTGCCTTTTATGCCTCCTGCTATTTGTGACTTCTTGTGTGCCCAAACATTTTGCTTTATACTTCCATATTATATAGTCAGTCATGGAGAGGTGTCCTGGTTTTCCAGGATTTCTATGAGGCTTTGATTTCCAGGTTCCTAAAGAATGCCTTAGAGTACCACCTCAATCTGCAATTGTGCTTTCGCTTTCTTTTGTACCTGAACAGCTTATTGTAGAACCTTTAATATGTATTTTTTCAGTATCTGTCAGTGGTCCCCTACTCCTTTATCCTTTCAATTACCTTCTCAAGAGGCCTCCACCCCAGCTTATGAATTCTTAGAAACCTGTTCTTTTGTAGTTCATCCATAATAGTGAGGCTTTTTTAAAAATAGTGGTCTGTCATTTCGTAATTGCTTCCCCCTGACTACCTTCCACCTTCTCAAGAAACCCCTCATTATTAGCTGAATCAAATCCAGTTTATCTGTGTCCCCAAATACCATCCTTCCTCATCCCCCACCTTTTGAGGAAAAACCTGCCCACAGTATATTCCAAGACCCTGACAACTGCCTGTATCTTTCTCTGTAGCTTTCCAGAGCTACTGTGCTATTGGAAGTGCCTTGCAGGGGCAAGGCCCACTCCTGAACATCTCCCTGAATTGCTGTATTTCTCCTTTCTCACGATCTAGTTTTCTCCAAAAGACCTCCAACAAGACATCCATCTCCTTCTTTTCTTTCCTCATTTCCACCCAAAGGCAGTCAAGACACCAGCTTCTTAGCTCTCCCTGAAGTGGAAAGCAAGCATACGTGCCTAAATGCCATGTCCTGTCTATTCTTCTGGAAAAAGCTGTGCCTATGTCCCTGTTCCAGGTCCCAGACTTGACCCATCAGGACTTCATGGCACATACTATGTCATGGTTTCGTGCATATGAAGACTTTGAGTTTTCCTGTTTATTCAACATCTTACTGATATTTGCCTATAGCTATTTTGGATATTCAGCTGTTTGCCATATCACTCTGTCTCTCTGGTCTTTCTTGTGCTTTTTGCTAACAGTTTCCCTATGGAGATTGTTAAGAAAATACTAATTACTGCCAAGCAAAGGGTATAGTGGTGGCTTTGTGATGTAGATACTGGTCAGCCAGGAACTTGACTGAGACTCCAAAATTACTGTAATTCCCATCTATGTCTGGACAGACTCCAGATAGTAACAGCTTTCAGTCTCTGCCAGCCTGGTTTGGAGCAGTTTGCCTGTGTGTGATTTTGCATGTCTGACAGCCAAATCAGAAAGCCAGTGCAAAAATTGAGTACTTAGAGGGTGTTTGATACCCGTGGGAGCTGTCTGGGTCAGGAAACCAATGACTAGTTTATAACAGATTGGGAAAAACAAAACGAAAAGGATAGAAATAATATGGCTAGCATTTTAGTCACAAATACAATTGCAATTAAATGCAAATTACCAATGTAAATCAGAAAGATATTTTTTTTTGCATGTGTGTTCCCTGACAGTCTTAATAAAGATTAAAAGCTGAGCTGAAATCGTTCATACAAAATGTGAGAAGGAGTTGCAGCCTCTCGTGATGTGTGACATGCTTCTCAATGAAGTGTCACGTTGTTGGTTTCACAGAGCAGGCAATATGCAGCCTAGGTGGGAAATCACAGCTGCTGAAGCTGCCACGAAGATGTCTTTCACTTGCCTCAGGTGTCAGTCCTCAATCAGAGAGTAACACCAAAAGCATTGAAACAGTGATGCTCCATTACAGAGCATTAACAGCAGATCCCGTGGTGCCCTGTCCCTGTACACATTTATATATACACAAAGCTTTCCTTTGTATACCCTAGGCATGCTTTTCTTTATTATTTATTTCACTGTAATTAATAATTAATACACTATAATTAATAACATCATAATATAATTTGTTCACTATAAGGATGAAGATTATAAAGCTCATCAGAAGTACTGTCAGTTGTTACAAATGACAAATAGGCAACAAAACTGATGAGCCTGTTTGTGGTTTGTGCGGGTTACTTTCTAAATGGATTTTATAAGTATACCAACTTCTCCTTTCCTGATAATTTGGAATGTTTGTGCATTTTCAGATAAAGACAGATCTGTGCTCATCTATTACTTTATAGATGTTGCAAGGAGATGAATAGGAAGCCCATCCTGGACCAGACAGCTAGAATGTTCTGAACTACATGTTCAGGAGACAAATGAGTGATAAGTCCTATTTGTTTTCATTTAATACAGGAGGTCAGTCATAATCACACACAAAATACCATTATGAACTATAACCAGTAATAATCCAAATTTACCAGGTGTAAGAGAAAACCCAGTATAAGCACTCCCTGTTCAACAAAACCCTCCCACTAAATTCACCTTCTGAAAAATCTGAAGTCTACAAAAAAAACTTGCAAAAATCTTGGGAACTATTGCACCAAAGCAAAGCAATAGTCATGAACCCTTTACTAAGTCTTCAAGCCTTTAGCTTGGCATATCCAGAAACCATTAGCTTCTTGATCTCAGTCTATCTCAGATGTTGAGTAAAAGCACAGGGACCTTTTTTTTAAATACTTGTGGCAAGGCCAAAATTGTAATATACCTCACATCCAAGCCTTAAAGTGCACCTGGATAGAAGTGGGAAACTAGCTCTGTTTACAGAGCCATGTGTTCCTTGTAGGCACAAGTAATGAGTGCTAAAACATGATAATTTAGGCTTTAATTGGACAGAGGGACTTAAACTTATCAGAGAAGCCCTCTGAACCAGCTGACCTGGCCCAGAGAGATGGGCAACTCGGAGCAGGATGCAAGCTGAACGCCTCTAGTGAATGCGCAGAATAAAGCCTGGGGTTTTCCCCTCCAGCATTTTATTCAAGCTAACGTCTAATTAGAACTGAGAACTTGGTGTGCTTTTTGCGGCTGCTATGACAGTTCCTAAAAGCATTTCATGAACATCAATTGTGTGTGGTAGTTTTGCATTAAGCTCCCCAGCTACTGAAGGAGAAGAGAGGGACACCATGAGCCGTTTTTTTACTGCACAGTACAGATAATGACACACTAACCATATCAAAAGGAGCTTTGTAATTATTGGCTCAGGGGCTCCGGTGGTTATTTTACATTTAACCCACATACCAACTGGGTGTCTGCTGGCACATGGTGGCCATATGGAGGGCAGAAAGCATTACTGTCTACCACAGGAGAACATAATCTGGAGAGCGGAGGCATTTTCATGTGTTGAACAAAGTTCCACCCACATCATAAACTGGTCATACTGCCACATCATAAGCTGCAGGAAAAAAATCACATAAATCTTCACAGAGATTCTACAGAACTTCAATCAGAGGCTCTGTCTTTTATGCAGCCAGTGAATGCACTGTCGATGCTTTAAAATAACAGCTAATAGTCATATGACTGCTACCAATACATTTTGTCATGTAATACCACTATATATTGTTGGAGCGGTGTTGAAAGGGACACAAAGTATTTCCCCACTAGAAAGAATGTTAACGAGACAAATTATTCTGCCTGATGAAGATGGGCAAAGAAACCCATGGAAATTTATGCAGGATGAGAATCCACAGGGGTTATTTGTAATTGCATCTTTTCACCTGTTGACTTTTGGGAACCAAGTTTAAAAATGTCTAAAGAAGTTACATATATATATATATATATATATATATGCAATTTTGTTTTGATTATTCCATATTATCATACAGGAAAATATTTCTGTGAACAAAACACATTTGTCTGTCCACCTACATAAGCGTGTTTGTATCTATGTATGTATGTATGTACTCTGCCTGTGTGTTTGTTGGGAAGGGGTGCTGTAGAACTTGTAACCAGGTCCTACATACTTACTAACATTTTGGGAAAATTTTATAATTGCTTTGCTGGATGGAGACTGAAAAAGAGACAAGAAAGATGGTTGAAACAGAATTCTCAGCTGTCTCATTGGTCTCACACTACATTATAACATAAATGGCAAGGGAACATAAACACATGGGGGGGGTGTTTGCATTGCCTAAACAAATATTTTTTAATAGTATAAAAATATGTGCAACAGGAAGATAGGCAGTACCAATGTAGAAGAAAAGCATGTTTGGGCACAATTCACCAGAGAGATCGTTAAAGAATATTTTATCATAATGAAAATATTACCCTCAGAATGCTGGCAAGATCAATGTCAGTTTAAGTTGTCCTTTTTACTTGTAGTCACTAAAGTTAGACTTGTCCTAGAGTTATTGTGACTAGCTGATTTTTTCCTTTCAGAAAACGTTCTCTTTCATTCACAAATCAATAGCTCTTTGCTAGTCCTGGCTTTGCTTCTTGCCTCTTCTCCATCGGCCCTTGCTGAGGGCCGTGGCTGAGGGCCAGAGGAAGTGTCCTATTGCATTTGGCTGAGAAATCGGGGAGGAAAAGCACATTTCTGTGAGGTGCAAATGAAGCACTTTTCCCACTGCTGTCCTGCAACATAGGAAATACGATTCTAGCTGGAACAGGCTGCTCATGATTAGGACCCCCATATGTTTCAGAATTTTGACAGGCTATTCCTAAACTCATAAACTCTGGAGAGTGCTGTGGTGAGATCTGGAGAGCAACATTTTTCTTACAGTATAGGATTCCAGGCAATCTGTTTCAAAAGGAACTTTCTAAAGTTTTCCCCCTTCAGCTGATGAAGTTAACAGAAATCTTCCTGTGGATTTTAACAAGAAAAAAAAAACAAACCAAAAACCCCACAACTTTTAGTTAGCTTCTAATGCCTTTATTTGAAAGCAGCTGAGTGGGGCATATATAAATTTGCTAAAAGTTTTATAGACAACAAACATACATCTAGGTAAATTGTCCATTTAATGATAAGGAATTTAGCTGGAAAGAACAGAAACCTTCAGACCTGTGGAATATACCTCATTTACTTTCTGAGGTGTTTCATTTTACATATACTCTTCAGTTATTTCAATAATTTATTTAAATTCATTTTATGGTGTCTTGTACATCTAGCTTCAACAAAATCATACCTTTTTCAAAAAAAGACATACTTTTTTTATATACATAATTGTGGCTTACTATGCCTAGGAAGCCCTGTGCAGCAATTCCACCGCTCTTTCAAGTGATTCTATTAATAACTGATCACTGCATTAATTAATGTTTTTAGTGAAGAGTTATTTACCCTCCAGCACAAAAGAAATACAGTTCTTTGGGAAGTTGCATGCCGGGGAACCTGCACTCTCCAGGTTTCTCAGGCACCCGAGCTTGGGTTCTAACAGCCTGCTCTATTGCGGTCGCATGTGCATTGATAAGAAGCCACAGCCAGTGTTATACGATCAACATAAATAAGAATACATAATACAATTGCGTCAGGCAAGCCCACTGAGTGGCCTCTGCACTACCCCATCCAAAGGCTGAACGTTTTGTGTGTGTGCCTAGTGCCTGCAGGTTACAGTGCTAATGAGCCTATCTTGTCTCCTCTGAACAATCTGTGCTGGAGTTGGAACGAATTTCCTGTGGTTCATCAGTAGAACTGGCAAGCAAACAAGGCTGATAGATGTAGTTCAGACTTGCGAGGATTTCCTGGTAAGATGTTTGTTTTTTTTTTTCCCTGTTCAACCAATTATGAAAGTAGCAGTAGATGTGAATATCCATTTCTCTTTGCAGTTGCAAAATGTTGGCATTCGCTGATGTTTCCTCGTATAGAAAGCCAGAGGAGTAATGAGTTGCCATAATGGTTTGGCCTGAAGATTCTTCCTGCGGACCTAGCAGATGGTGATTTGAATTATGTGTCCTGCAAGGTGAAAGCCATAAATCAGACCTGAGCAGAAGTGAAAGTCTAAGTGATTGTTAATGTTCTGAACCTCAGGTGCTAAACTTTGTTTCATCTCTTCAAGATTTGGACAGGACAAAGATACTTTTTCTTCTTTAGAAGAAGGAAATAGTGGAAGCAGAAACTTTTGAACTGTATTCTTCAGAAATTCCCAGGAGGTGTGATGAGTGCACTTCCTCTTGCAAGACTGCTATGGAAAGCCATGGTGTTCTGGAGGAGGTACAGATGGCCTCCGAAGGCTGGGTTTATGATGCTTATTTCAGTGGAATTCCGAGTCATCGTACCCAGCCTGTTACCTCTGAGATAGAAGCTGATGTTTTAAGTATGATGATGGAGCTGGGCACCTTCTGGAGTAGCCAGGCTGCGTCCTGGATTCAGACCAGAGCTGCTGAGTGTTCATCACAGCAAGTCTCCGAGGGAGCAAGAACTGGAATAACAGAAAAGCCCACAGCCCCGGGATTCACTGGGATTCACTGGGAAGTGTAGCCTATCTCCCATCCCTGAGCTACCTAAGCCTTTCCATTAGACCAGGTCTTTCATAATCAAAGTGATTCTGTGTCATAGGAATGTTTCCTGATTTGTGAGGTAGTGTTTTAAGACCGAGGAAAGGGCTTCTCTACTAGAGATTCAGTTTCTTTACCTTGATTAACCATATCTTCCCCAAATTCATGCTTTGATGTAGATAGTAGAAATTAAATTATGTGGTAGAGAAGTTCTGATTTTTATCCAGTGTTCACTGCATATTCCTAAGTCAAATGTTGTTTTTAAAAATATTTGTAAATAGTACTTACTACCTAGGATTCTATTGCTTTGGATACTTAGCAAGTAAGTTATTACTTACAAGTAATTAGTATTTGTGCTTGTGCCTTGGATGGTGAGCTGCCTATAACACCCTAAACACTAAGAAAAAATAAAATAAAAAAAGAAGAGATTTGTCAAGGTTTGAAGAGGGTAAGAAAAACCGTCACACAACATGACTGTCACACATGTTTTTTTCCACCACCTTCTATCTTCTTCCATTATTCAGTATGTAAGAAGAGTTTTCCTTTCCCAAATGCTCACTAAATTTCCCTACAAGACTAGTATCTGCAAATGACATCACTTTTGCCTCTTTATTAAAAAAGCCCAAAGAAAATGTGTGTGTGGGGGAAGCGGGTGACTTTTTTTAGTGTTCTTTGCACTCTTAGCTAGTCTGCAGTTGCCAGTTGCATTACTGACATTTATTCATTAAGTTTTGCCATATTAATTCTTTCCCTCAGCCTTGAAGGTCACCAGTTGTGATTTGCTGGGCTTGAGAAAAAGTTACAAACAAATACTGAGGCCACAGACACTTGCCCACTGGAGAAACAGCGGTGTTGGTGTAAGGCTCTACAGCTTTCACCACAGGAATAGTCTATGCAAGTGCTTCTCTCCATCACTGTGAAAGCAACTGGTTTATTTGGAACTGCCGGTGCAGGATAGATGGAAGAAATAGGTGACTCGTAACTGCCCCAGCTGTTTCGGCAAGAAGCGTTTGACTGCAGCCTGCATAGCTCTTACTCCATTTTTTTGGCCTTCTTTTCACATTGCTGCAGCCAGGAGGTTGTTAAGTGCCTTTCTAGGCCAGGTTTGAATGCAGTGAGACTACTTACATAAGTCGCTGTTCACCAGTTTGAGCAGCCTGACCCTTAGTTTCCATTTCTAGGACACATCATTCAAGCAAGTTGGGCCCGTTACGTCAATCACCTCTTGGTTGCTGCATCCCAGTCCTGGTCCTGCAGAGTCTGCCGACGAGCTTCAGCACAATCTCCATCAAAGTTATTATAAACTGATTAAACCATGGCTTGTGGTGTATATATGGACCATGTGGTATATATGGACTATACCTCATATAGTACTGAAGTGCAGAATTTGGTTGTTTGTTTATCTCTGGCTGATCTTCTTCTATCAGGGATTTCCACTGCCCTAAAAATGAAAGGTTAAATTCCTTCAAGTCTTTGTCCTAGATACCACCATGTCACTTTATTTGGACTCTGTATCGTATCATATCTGTATCCCTTTGTAAATGCCATTCCAATAATTCTCCCTCGCATGATTTTTTCTGAAGGAATCTGAAGTAAAGCTTGGTGGGAATTTTCCCACAACATATTTGTTTGTATCCAAAAATGCTGACTTGCTGAAACGGAACCTTTTTGTGGGAAAGTATTTGTTCCAGTAAGAAGGCTTCTCAAATTCAGAAGTGAATTTCTGGACAAAAAAAGTGAAAGACAAACTTTCCCTTCTTTTCCTCAAAATAGATGGCTGCTCAATGCTCAGGCTCTCCCCAGAGGATATGGGCAGGAGAGGTTCAAATCCCATTGATTCAGCATGTTAGTCTCGTTCCGGGCCAGCTATGCAAAGCCGAACGGCTTCAGACAGGATAAAAGGGAGCATTCTTACTGGGTTCTGTCCTTTTATGCCTGTTCTGGCACTTTCTCAGGAAGGTCCTAACTTCATTTTAATGCACAACAAAAGCACATTTTGAAATTTCTATTGTTTTCCAAAATACTAATTTTTTGCAGATACTGTTACACTAACCCAGCAGTGATTGCTTGCAGACCCATTCATATCTTTTTAAAAATGCAGATGACAGAGTCATTCTGTTTGGGGATCTATAACTTATATGGAGCCTTGAATCTTTGTAGGTTTTTTAGGAGACATCTAGGGAGTTGATTCTGCAAATTTCTAAATTATAAGATGTTATGAGCATTAGTTACTTAACTCATGGAGCTATTCGTACACGATGCCAGCACATTACAAATTGATAAAAATGTTATTAAAGTCAATAGAAAGATTTCCACTGGATTCAAATAAAAGTTTGTTACATTGTGTCCCTGTATCCTGAAGTTTTAATTTGACACTTGATCTTGCCCTATTTTTGTGTTGTTCATAATTCTACCAACATTATATTTGTATCAATCACTTATCTCTGCAATTACAGAAAGAGGCATCAACTTTGTCTGCTTTTTAGAGAGACAGTGGGAACCTGGAAAAGCTGGATTCTCCTCTGACTTACCACTGGCTTGCTTAAGCTATCTATCATTATTTATTAACTTTAGCAATTAATTTTATGACTCTAAGATGCATGCACTAGGAAGTATAACAGTTTGGCAAAATCGTGCATTACAGTCTCACAATCTTAACTTAATGGCAATTTCACAATTAGGACATTATAATGCAGTTATAATGCATATTTATTATAGTAATGAAGTACGGAATTACACAGATATAACAAAAATCATATTTAATCAAGAGCAATCTCAGATAATAACCAACTAAGAATTAGAATTATATGCCATTGAGTTTATATGTATCATTTTTTAATCAGTAAGTAGTGCTACAAATTTTCATAATATAAATTGTTTACATTTGTTTTAAAACATTCTATAATACTGATTGATGCTTATGACTGAATCTTTCCTTATTGTATGAATACCATAAAAGTTCTCCAACTAATGAGACAATTAATTTTCCATCCTGCATAACTCCAGTTTCAAATTAGATTTAAATATTAGATCTTATAATGTATTAATTGTTTCAAAATGGAAAAAAAAAACAATCAAAACAAACAAAAATATTTACTATTTCATAAAGTTGGCAGAGAAGGACCCTTGGGAAGCAGAGCCGCTTGTTCAGAAAAGTAAATTCTATATTCTGTCATAAAACTCTCCCACCTTTTAAGTTAAGGCTACTGTTCTGTTCATGCTTACTTCCCAAAAAGTCACAGCTTGGTCCTCTGTATCATGTCCTTTCGCCTGTCTTGCATAGTCACCACGTTCTTGAACCTTCTCAGTTGGAAGCGTGCTGCCAAAGCAGATGGGTTCTTAAAGTAAAATGCAAGCCTAATTATTATTCCTCAATCTTCAGCTATGAGTTTCACCTTATAATTTAAATTGGAATAATACTTTTATTGCAGTTTATCATACTCGGGGAAACATTATAGAATTAAATAAAATTATACCGTAGTGTTTTCAATATAATTTACATTCTATGTTACTACACTACTATTTTTCAAACTATACCTAAAATACATTAGGACTTATCGCATGTCTTGAGGTACGCTTTGAAGAGTGGTAAGTACATGGGTTCCCAGCAAGTGGTAATACTAAAACGAATACTTCTTCAAAACAGTGAAACGTACAAGCACATTGAAAATCAGCATTCAGTGACTGTGACTGAAGAAAATCAACTGACTTTTGAGAAATCCCAGTATAGTACACACTGTAGGTAGCGGTATTTTACATTTGGAAGCCTTCTCCATGAGTCATGTCCTAAACCAGAGCTGTAACTGGAAGGAGACATTACTGCTCCAGTCCTGCATGCCTCCCCAGCCACAACTGCCAAATCAAAGTCTCCAACTAATAAGGCGAATGACAGAATTAAATACCTTTGCTTCTCACTGAACATGAGAGCCCCCATAGCATCTCTAAATGCATGTTATTCAGGGCAAAGCATCGTAACACTCACAAACATAATACTCGCTCCTCTGCCCATTGTATAGATCTGTACTCACTGCTACAGTGAGAGTTTTTGGCAGATGAGAAATAGCCTCCCACAAAACCAGAAGATCAAATTATTAAGTAAAGATAAAGCTGCATCAAGCCTCTCCAGAGCTGTGAAACAATAGTTAGCTTACGTTAATCTTGACTCCGAGCCTGAGAATGTAGTGGTTTCATATGTCATTTCAAGAAGCACTTTTGCTAAATTTTAAGGCATGATGCAACCGTTTAAAAAGCAGATAATGTATCATGGAGAGCACTGGCTGAAGTCCCAGGTCCATTAAAATCAATGGGAGTTTTTACTCTGGTTTTGTGCCACACATTCGTTATTTCTCCTCCCTCATGCTTTTGACTTACACTCATTTTATGATACTCATTGATATGTACTGCTATATCGGAGTTCATTAAAGCACTGCATGTTTCATTACATAATGAGAACCCAAGCTCGCACCAAACAGAAAATGAGTTTTTATTTGCAGAAACAAAAATTATTCATTTTTCCTCCCAACTGCTGTTTGATAGACATATGATGGATAAGGGAAAGATGGGGTTTATTAAGCTCTAAAAAATGGACTGTATGCCTGAGGCATGCTTTTTTGTGTAAGTTGCCTGCGAGATGTGACATTCTGTTGGCTATGACTTTAAAGTAACTGTGTGTCCTGATGTAAGTTAAACACTAGAACATAAGCACCTATATTAAATCTGAAACAGACAATAAAATAAGAAAACACATTTCCATTTTCTGACTGACCTCCATCTCTGAATGAGGACCCCTGTATTTTACATTAGCAGGCTGGGCTCCATTACACTGCTGCACGCTCTGCTCAATCTACTGAAATATTGATTTTTTTTTTTTACAGAGCATACGCGCTGTAAAATCAGTATTCCTGTACACACAGCCAAGTGGCGATGGCATAGCTGAGGCCAGCTCGGTGGCCTAGAGGACGGGGTGTATGCTGAGAGAGCAGGACTAATAATGCCACACATGGCAAACTGCAGCAAAACGGAACAGGGCTGCAAACCAAACGGCGCAGTGAAGGTGCAGACAGCGAGGGGGGCACACGCTTTTGTAAACGGAACGGAGAGGCTCAGGAAAGACTTGCCATTTCTGATTCTGCAGACAAAGAAGCTGAAGAAGAGGAGACAAAATATAAGTATTTAAAGGTAAGAGATTCTTCTGAGGTGCTCCTTCCCCAAACACTAGGTTTTAAAGTCGAAATTGAAAGCCGTTAAATTGGGGGAAAAAATGTATACGTGAACTAAAAAAAAACATTTCAAAGTGGTTTTCACTTTTTTTTTTTTTTTTATTTCAGATACCGAAACAACAGCCATAGGTTTGCACTAGCACATATCACCATGACCCTGCAACACGGACCACACCAGCACTGGAGTTCACCCGGGTGGTGATGCCACTGCAGGACAGGGCCCACGCGAGGAGGCACGTCACGTTCACCTACACGTAGCTCGTATGGACGGATGGTTCCTCTGGGACTGCTCAAGCAGTGCCTCAAGCACAGCAGCATTCTCACGGCTGAGGCCTACATGAGTACAGACTTACATGAGTACAGACTTACATGAGTACAGACTTAATCCTGCATCAGCCCTCCAAACCCGTCGGCTGCGTTAGCTGCTTTGCCTGAGCCCGGGGAACACGCTAAGCAGCGAGACAGGTTTAATTTTAATGACTGTAATTCAATGCAAGAGATAGAAAGTTACAGAAATTAACTGGGTTTACGCTTTATTTAGTCAGTTTGTACTACAGCGTATTTTGAGATCCACAAGGAACTAACCAAGCCTTGACGCCTTCTGGAGAGCGGGAAAGGCCCGCTGCAGACGGCAGACCCCTGGCCTTTCTCTCAGGCAAAGCCGCCACGTTCCTCCCTGAGTCCTCCCGACTCGAAGCGGGAACTGGGCGCGTCCGCGGCTCCCGCCTGCTCGCACCCGCCGCACGCTGGGCTGCCCTGCCGGGACACACCGGGCCCCCCTGAAGCGACTGCGGGAGCGGAGCGCGGGGCCGGCAGCGCACCCGCCCCCAGCACCGCCAGCGCGCAGGGCCGGCACCTCCGCCGCCGGCTGGCACCGAGCTC
>JAVJGJ010000047.1:109920925-109931706 GCA_035590215.1 Microhierax caerulescens
GGGGGGCCTACAAGAGAGACAGAGAGGGACTTTTTACAAGGGCATGTAGTGATAGGACAAGGGGTAACGGCTTTAACCTGAAAGAGGGGAGATTTAGATCGGATACTAGGAAGATAGGAGAGTGGTGAGGCACTGGAACAGGTTGCCCAGAGAAGCTGTGGATGCCGCATCCCTGGAAGTGTTCAACGTCAGGTTGGACGGGGCTTGGAGCAACCTGGTCTGTTGGAAGGTGTCCCTGCCCCATGGCAGGGGGGCTGGAACTTTAAGGTCCCTTCCAACCCAAACCATTCTATCATCCTGTGATCCTATGATTCTGTGCTTCTCCATTTGTAATTATAATTGTAATAATACAAATTACTTCACAGGCTTTGGAAAGGATTTGCCAAACACAAACAAAAATTTTGGCTCAACAGAAACTTCCTTAACTGACTCAGAAGAAAATGCTGGAAAATATCTGCTTTTCAGTCTTGAAAAGTGCCCTTTTCAAAGTCTTGAAAAGTTCTTGAGTACATTTAATTTTTGGAGAAGGTACCTGTGGGCAAGTCAGAAGGACGGGGCCCTTAGACCTGGATCCCGAGGAGGCTATTGTGTCTCAGCCCTCGGTCTCTCAAATGGGCCTGCAGTGAGGTCCCCTCAGCACTGATTGCCACTGATTTGGTCCTCCACACCTCTTCAGCATCAACTGAATCCAAATCGACAGATCTTTTGGGACAGTCTCAAATGGCTGCTCCAGAGCAGCACTTTCCTGTTGCAGCCAGGGATCAAAACCTCTGTATTTCTTTTCCACCTGAGCCACCTTGTGGGCCCTCTTCCTATAGCAAAAATGTGACTTTTAAAAGAAAAGCTACCTACCGTTCACAGAAAACAGTAATGGCAACTGATAAAGGTGGTGGCACTGCGGGACCTGACCCATCGCTGCTTGATCACCAGCCTGTTCAACCTCTGAAATTAATTAACTTGTTTTGATGCAGTTCCTAGAAGACCAACAGCCTCCACACACACACACAATAATCAAAATTAAGCACCTGGATAGTTGTGGCAGACATGGAAAGGGATGGCACTGGTATGAGAACAGAATTCCTTCCTTGATACTTCCCAACGCTGTCAGGACTCGAAGATACATTCAGTGAAGTTTACCAACAGGTTTTCTTGACACTGCTCTCGCAGCAGGAAGAAATCTGGAAAGCCACTGAGTTAGGTTTAATGTTACCTTCCAGCCCCTGACAGAGAAGTCTTTCCATCCATGGAGGTGGGAATCAACTGTTAACGTGCTGTCCACCTTCTTATCATACGAGATATCTTGAGTGGTGCCCCAAGGGGCAATAGTGCCAGGAAAATTAAAGCCAGTGGAAATGCAATGGGCCTACGTGAAATGGTTTTCATAGAATCAGAGAATCGTTTGGGTTGGAAGGGACCTTTAAAAGTCACCAAGTGCAACCCCACTGCTGTGGGCAGGGACGTCTATCACCAGATCAGGTTGCTCAAAGACCTGTCTGACCTGACCTTGAACACTTCCAGTGATGGGACTTCCACAACTTCTTTGGCAAGAAATGAAGGGAAAGGAGGAGGTTACCAGAAGGCAATTTCTGTGCCCTTCACAGCCAGCCAGCTGAGGCTTTGCTACATTTTTTCACAGGCAAAGAGCATTCAGATGCTTCGAGGCTCTGTCCTTGCTTCAGTGAATCACCGGTGACAAAACTTAGGATGAACAACAACGCCAGTCTCCAGAAGCCAGCATGTCATGCCCCTTTCTGGGCACAAACCCTTTCTGATCTGCTGATACCACATCTCTGGAAAGGGAAATGCAGGAAAGATGACACTTCTTGATGATGATTTCCCACGTGTAAATAGTGGACAGCTGTTCCCACAGCTCCTTCCTGGGGACAGAGGCCTGGCAGCAGTCGTGATGGTCCAGAGGCGATGGAGATGCTCTGAACTCTCAGACACGACCAGGAAGCATTTGACTGCACAGATAAAGGTGAGGCCACGTAAAAAATACTCCTGCTCTGCTGGGTCTGAGGCATGTCAAAGCCCAGCCTCGGCGGGCAGTGAGAGGTGGGATCTCCAAATGTTGATTTGTTACGTTTCTGGATGGGCTGTCGAGCAGGCAGGCGGGGAGCTCTGAGCGGTGCTGGATGTGGCAGGGAGCACGATGGCAGCTCTGCCACCCAGCCATTGCTGCCTCCAGACAGCCCGTCCAGCATCCTAGTGATGAGGAGGAGCAAGGTGCTCGCTATGACCCCATGCCGAGGACCATGGGTTAACACCTGGCTCGCTGCACTTGGGCGGCATGTCCAGCCGCTGGCAATTCCAGCCGCCCCTTGAGGAATGTATGAACACGAAAATGAACAACCGTCATGTTTTCTGCTCGTTTCGCCTTTGCTCAGGGTCCCTGAGCAGATTTCTCAGCTCTGCAGCAGAGCTGGAGCTCCAGTGTGACTAGGTTTTCCTTCTTTCCCTCCTACCCTTCGTTTTTCTTCTCCAGCCCGGAGTTGCACAAACCACCCTGAAGGCACCACTTTCCCGATGCCCACAGGGCTTGGAGAGAGCCTGGCACAGGTTAGATGCCAGTGCTTTGGCCTGCTAGCTTCTATTTCTGTGAATAAATATAAATAAATCTATTTATGTGAATGTACAGCATCACATAAAAGCCTCTTTCTGTATCAGAATGAGAATTTTTTTATTATTATTATTTTCTTCTTCTTTTTTTTTTTTTTTCTTCAGATTAAAGTTAAAACAGATACTGTGGTTTGAGTTTCTGGGTGGCTCCCTCAGCATCTGCATTTCAGCCCTGAAATATGAAACAGCCACTTTAGGCTGTCGCGTTACCAGCGCAGCGACTAGCTCTGCGGCGGCTGCACAACACGCACAGAAAATACGTGGCATTTTAAAACGCCTCTTTACGAGGCCAAAGCTTTGGTTTATATAGGATTAAATCTGAAATAGTATCTTTGCCTGCCTCGCACCTTGGTCGCTTGCTCGTAGCAAAGAGCAGGCTTTGCTCAATACCCTGAAAAGATCGGGATTTCAAATCAATTTGTGAATTTATTAAAAAAAAAAAAAAAAAAAGCCCACTAATATTCCAGGCCAAACTTGAGATGACGGCCCAGTGAGACAACATGCTGTATCATCACTAAATTATGATGTTCCTGAACAACAATGTGTTGTGGAAACAAAAGACACTCTCTGTAGCCTTCTGCTGTCCATCAGCCAGCAGCGCAGGAATGAAGTTATTTAACTCCCAGAAGTACACAGACCAGTATCACTGGGTGTGGAGCCGAAACGGACCGCCAGGCCTGGATGTTTAATTAATTATAAATTCCTATAGGTTTACAAATGGCCAGGTTTAAGCGCTTGTGTAAGTGACAGCATATGATGGTTGCTACCTTCTTGATTTCCCAAAACCTAAAAGAGGCGTCTTAGAAAGACCGTGGCAAGTCAGGGAATCTGCCAGGAAAAAATCCAGTCAAGCTGGGATTGGATTTTAGAAACACCTAGTTAATTTGCAATTATCTTTTAATTTTTGCACAAGCAACTATGTGGCCTCCGATCCTCCCCCTCTGCTTTGGGGGTGCGCAGTGGGGCTGGGCAGCACCAGTGGGCTTGGTACTAGTTCTGCCGCGGGGAAGGAGCGGGAATAATGCGCCTGCAGTATGTATGTACAGGTATGGTGCAGCACCCACATCTATGGGCACCCACATCTATGGGCACCCACACCTATAGGCACCCACACCTATAGGCACCCACATCTGGGCACCCACACCTATAGGCACCCACACCTATGGGCACCCACATCTGGGCACCCACACCTATAGGCACCCACACCTATAGGAACCCACATCTACAGGCACCCACATCTATGGGCACCCACACCTATAGGCACCCTCACCTATAGGCACCCACATCTATGGGCACCCACACCTATAGGAACCCACACCTATAGGCACCCTCACCTATAGACACCCACATCTATAGGCACCCACATCTATAGGCACCCACACCTATAGGCACCCTCACCTATAGGCACCCACACCTATAGGCACCCACACCTATAGACACCCACACCTATAGACACCCACATCTACAGGCACCCACATCTGCAGGCACCCACATCTGTAGGCACCCACATCTATAGACACCCACATCTATAGGCACCCACATCTGTAGGCACCCACACCTATAGACACCCACACCTATAGGCACCCGCAGGTTTGTTCCTCACTCCAGCCACCGAGCGGCTGAATGGCGCAGGTGCAGCACCCACACGAGCCGCGGTCGCGGAGCGCCCCCTGCTGGCACATCTCGGGGCCGCAGCGGGAGGGGTTCGGGGACCGGGACCCTCGGCTCGGAGCTCACCCGCTGCGACGAGGCGAACGGGGCCTCGGGAAGCCGTGACGCCCACGGAGGAAGGAGCCAGCTTCGTGATTTAGATGCAGAATGACTGGGAAGGTTTCCAAGGCTCCAGAGCACAGCCAAGTCACTGCAAGCCGTAGGGATTTGGTGGTGACACGCTTTTTTTTTTTTTTTTTCTTTCTTTTTTTAAATCCCACTGTGTACCTGCAGGCATCTTCATGTGCTGACCCCTGGGCCTTCATCATCAGCGCTGGAGCCCTCCTGCTGGGTAGTACCCCAGCGACTAGTGGGTGCAAGCACAGGTCTCACACGTACCCTTGCGGGGAAGCAGGTCACACACAGCCACCCAGCCAGCTGGAAATTTTCCAGCACCACACGTTGCTGCTAAAGCCTGTGTTGCCTGAAATGAGCCCAAAGGACCTCACAGGAATGCCATGGGAAGGCTGGCAGCATGTCCTTTCGGCAGGCAGGTACACTGGAAGGTCTCACACCCAGAACAGACGGACCTGAGCCGTGGACCTCACAGCCAGGGAATCCCTCTGTCCTCCCAGCAGAAGCATCTTCCAGTTTTGACTGAAAACTGGGTGACGCAAACTCCAGTGTGCCCTTTGAACAAAAATCACACTTTCTGGCCACCTCCCTTCAGTCTGACCTGTATGCCCCAGTTTCACCAGCAAACCATATTCCCTCCTATTGCATTAAAGAAGTGTGTGACTCTGAATACAGCGTGCAGCAAACAGCCGCGTTGCTCAGAATCTCTACTGATATGAAAGAAGTTCCCTTGGAGGGTCACAGGTTTTCTTGTCATTTCTGAAGGCCCACAGCAAGCAAAAGGGATTTGTAATTGCGCACATTTTGAAAAGGCGAGGCCAAATAATGCCTAAAGCTGAAGTTATACCTATGCAGAGCTGTGATGCTGAGACCTGATGTCACTCTCCTAACCATTTGGGCACCAGTGCATCACAGCAACGAGGAGCCAAGGCAAGCAGAGGTACCTAAATTGTCCATATCATGTGGATTAGAAAGGGATTGGCCCCATACTCTCACCGTGCCCTTAAATACACAATTGATTGAACCTGCAGTTAGTGGGGAGGATCAAAAGCTTGTGCCATGATGTGCAGTGGGATTTAACCTCCCTCAGACCTGCTCTCCACCTTGCCAGAGGTGGGAAATTGCGTTTGAGCTCAAGGTGACCTTTTGGCCTTCTCCTGGCCACTGCAGAAATTCTCTGCTACATGTGCAAGGCACGCTGTGATCTCACCCCATTCTAGAATTGCCAGATAGTCTGTATTATAAAGGATACCCCATATTATATGTGCATTAAAAGTCCGGCATGAAGAGTTCATGAGAAATGGTCTTCCTTGGATTTTCACTGCATCCACTGCTGTCTGTCAACCTGGATCCTGCAAGTCCAGAGATGCAGCTATTGCCCACAAGCAAATAATTCATGTATTTACTGTACGAATTACCCCTCGTGCACAATGACCTCACTGCACAAAGGCAACTTCTCTGAAACTATCCCAGATTTTGACAAGCAAAACGTACCAGCCCTACCTAGTGTGCAGCCTGCCTCTGCAAAAGTAACTAACCCTCCCTGGACTGCTGACTTATAAATCACGGGTTTTATTTCTCCATTGCAGGAATGTACTGCAGATTTATAAAACATTTAAGACCCAGTGGTTAATGTTTCATCTGTTCATGAATATCCTGAGGGACCAAACTATTGTTTAATCTTCTACAGAAATAACCATGATTTATACAAAAGTTGTCTGAAACATTTTTCTTTTATTAGCAACACCACTGCATGTCAAAACCAGAACCTAGATTTATCTACTGTTCATGCTATGCATATAATACATGGTGCTGTGTGCATTAAGTAAGGAATAAAGAAGTAAATATTGTTCCTGTTGAGTGAAGATCTACAGATAGGCGGCTTCATTTTTGAGGTGATTTGGATCTACATCAACATCCAGCGGCCATGCAAGTGAATAGAGCCCTGAGTGTGCTAAAGGTCTGAAGCATTTGCTGCCTTTGAAGTGGCTTTGCAAGTCAAAATGAAATGCCAAGGGGAAAAAAGCAGTTTGGGTTGCCCTGTCTGGCTGCAAGAGCACTGCTTGGACTTCCTCAGGTGGCTTAGGTTGGACATTGGGGACATTCAAATCACCAGCTTTTGGAAAGCCGGTTTCGAAAAGCATGATTTAAACTGGAAATCTCTGTCGCCGAATTTGGTAGAAGTTCTAAAGGATTGCAAACATGGGGTGCTCAAGGAGCACGTGTATTACCAGCTCTCACAGACCCCATTTCCCATAAATTACAGGAGGAAACCTCCTTTCTCCCCAGCCTGCAGACTCTGAAAGCAACGTGTCCTTCTGCACCATGCCCCGTGCCCAGCCGATCGTGCACAGGCTGAGCAGAGACCTCAGGGCCACCCGGCACCTGGAGCCACCCCAGTCGTACCAGTAGGGCCCAGCCTGAGCTCACCCAGCTCCACACAGCCCGCAGGCGCGAGAAATAACAGGGAAAAATGGAGGTTCAACACCCACAGCTAGGACGATGCATGGAGGCAAGGAAGGCAGTGATAAATATTTGTATTTAGTCATTTCTCGAGGGGCACGTTAAAGAGGGAACGTGTTTATTATTCTGGGTCAGAAAAAACAGTGGGACTCGGGGGCTGAGGTTGAAAGTGCATATCAATAATTCAGTGTAGAATATATTATAGGGATATGGTGTAATTATCAAAAGCAAAACAAAGAAACGAAGAAAAAGTCACTTCGGCTCTCAAATTACATTTGGTCAGAAAATGTTTTTCTTTTTCTTTTTTTTTTTTTTTTTTTTAATTTCTATTTGAGAAACAGAAGGGAAGTCTTTGGTTAGCACCTCTGCTCTTTCTGTTTCCAAACCCATCCGAGAACCTCAGACTCTCTTGCACAAAGAAGGCAAGGAAAAAATGATACTGAGCTGAAAACTATTTTCTCTAGGAACAAACTCAATTAGCAGCCACAGGATGTTCAGAATTACAGCTACCTTTTAACAAGTGCTGAGATACAATAAATACATTAAAACTTCAGAATGTTGCCAATCTGCCCCAGAAACCACACTTCGCCTTATGGGGACAGTGTAATAAGCACAGGGCTGCAAACTGAGGATTTTGGTGTTTCTGATCACATTGAATGGAAAAAATATCTCTCTTTTTTTTTTTTTTATACTTTAGTATTGGGAAGAGACAGTTGTGGTTCTGAGCAAAGCTTGTGCCTCAATAAAACCTCTGTCGTTGGGTCCTACCCAATTTAATCACATACTATTCCACTCCCCATTGAAGAGCAAAGCTAATTATTAGGATCAGCCAGTGAAGATCAAATTGGAAAATTCAAAATCAGTGGGTGCAGTTCTCACTGACATCAAGAAGGGTGAAGATGGGCCTTTGGTTTCAAGCTTCTTTTCATCGACATTAATAAGGCTGTGCCACCTGGACATTGGAAGAAAGAGAAGATGAATCCGTGAAGAGAGGAGAAGGATGGAAGACAGACTCAGCTGCCGTTACCTGATGTAACTTGCTGGGCCCCGCTGGTATCAGTAGAGGAACGGGCTTTGCTTTGTGAAAGATGTCCTCCTGCTTTGCTTTCCCTTGTCAGGAAAGAAAGATTGACGCCACTGAGCCGTCAGCACATCAAACTTTCTGTGGTTTCACAGTACATTTTCTCTGTGAGTTTATCTGCTGCGACAGTCTCTGAAAACAAGACCCAAGAGCCAGCACGGAGCTCAAACAAAGAAAGTCTTCTTTTACTTTAATCTTGCTTACTTTTTTCATCCTGGCAGGAGCTAAAGCAAGGATTGTCTTTCATCCTCCTTCTCTTTTTCCCCTAACTCTGAGACTATTCTTAGCTATTGATCTTGTACCCTCATTTGCTGACAAAATTAATTATTTAGGCTTTATTTTACTGTAATTCTTGCCAGCTGTCCTTACTGAAACTCTCAGTTGCCAAATCAGGTAAAACCAGATATAAAAATGTTCATTCACTACCTATATATTTAAAAAACCATACTAGCAATAAATCACTGTCTTAGTTATGGTTTCTTTTGTCATCTAAATGGCTCTTCTGGCCAAACCACAAAACTTAGCAGCAGAAGAGTAGTGGGGTAAGGGCTGGATTCTCTCTAATTTTTATGTGGGTAGGTAGGATGCCTGTACTATCAGAAATTCTGGAGTTGTTCAGCAGAAGAACTTCTCAAAATCCCAGGAACAAAAGCCACGTAAAGATGGTCTTCTTCCCTAAAGGTGAGGGTGACTTGACGGTGACCTTTCTTTAGCTAACAACCATTATATTTGGCATAAGGGACACAAATTCTAAAAGTCAAATCCTCATCAGTATCACAAACACATTTTTAATCAGGACACCTGAAAGCAGATATACACACTCTCACGAGGTGTAAAAAGGACAAGGCTCTGCTGAAAAACGAGTGATACATCACTCTTCCGTTGAACTTACCCCACGTGGTCCTCAGGGTCCTTCAGATAAAAAAAAAAAAAAGGTGGAGCGCTCTTTTTTCTCCATTTTAGAAATGTATGCAGATAAAGTGTTAAAGATGTGAGGTTTCAGGCTCACACAGGAAATCTCATCAGAAGGGAGTATGGTCCTAAGCAAGTCCCTTCCTCCCCTAACTGGCAGTTTGGTGGGACCAGATTTCCAGCCCCGTTCTCCTGACTGCTGGAGCAGTGACCCGCCTGTCGGACGGAGCCCACCGTGCTGGGCCAGCCCCATCGGGCAGCCGGCACTGCACAGCCCCCTCCAGCCTCATTTATGGGGCAGCAATTCTCAGCAGTCCTCGAAACGTTCCATCACAGTTGGAAAAATACCATGTTGTAGATTAGGTGGCTAAAAAGCTACAGTTTAAAAAAAATTAAGGCGTAATTCTACCCACATTTGACTGGTATGATTTGTGGCAGAAAGTGTAAAGTAAGCGGAAGATCAAGAACAAAATTTAGCCTCAGTTTCTATTAAGCCATTCATTCCAGCTCCTATAAAAGACGTTCAATTTTGGCCCTAAGAAAAAAAAAATTGTTTTCAATAGATAATCTGCTTGAAGCATATTATAATATACCTATAGGTAATAGTGGGAAAAAAAAAAAAAAAAAAGGAGTTGGACCTGAGTAAAAGGCACAGCCGATGAGAAGAAATCTCATTCTAAGCAGAAATCTTTCTACTTGGTTACCACGCAATCTAATCCTGACAGTGCACTCAACTTGAAAAATGACATCCCCATCTCCAAGAATTGAAAGGTGGCAGAAAAAGCAGGCACTCGGTGCTTTAGTCTAAAGCAATTATGAGCTCCTCACAAGCTCAAAGACAAGAATTGATTTTCATTTCTAGATTATCAAGAGGTGGGGGCAAGCAGGTCAGGAAATCTGACCCTATCTTGACCTTGTGGATTGGATTGTTCTCAGACCTGTTCAATATTGAAAAGGATTGTTTGGGATGGGGGGGTGGGGGGGGTGGGGAGGAGGAGAGAATCTCTCCGGCTTATTTTGTGCCCTCTGGTAGCTAAGAATCTTTCTTTACCTCACTTTATGTTCTTAATAAATTCAATATACAGTCAAGTATTTTAAGGTGCCTATTTGAAAGGCATTTGGCCAAATCTGAAAAGGAGAGCGGGAGCTGCAGGCTGCTGAATCGGGGGGTGTCAAGGCAATATAGAAATAAGCACAGTTCGGTTTTGGAGGGAACCTGTAATTCTTTAAATCACTCCTGTGCTATAGATATACCTATAAACCAACCAGCTGACCCAAATCTTTTGTTATTGTGGTAATTCAGCATTTGTATAACACGGTCTATTTCAAAAGGCTCCAGGTCATTACACCATTACTTGGCCTCTGCAGAAATTCTGCCGTTTACAAAAACCCAGCCATGTTTTAAACTGAGATAGGATGACACCTTGCTAACTCAAGTGCATGGGATTACTTAAAAATGGAATGACTGCAACATTGCTTTATTTTCACTTTAATGTCAAACTATTGCTCTTTTATTAAAAGAAGAATTCTGTAGATGTCTTAGATGAACTCATGCCTCCCCAACCCCCGAAAAAAGTATTTTGGCTGCAGGGAGTAATACACAAATTAAACAATAACTTCAAGGAGTAGGCATGAAGATTATACACTTTGTAGAGGAAATAGAATCAGCAGGAGGTCAGGATTAACCCAGACAATAACCCAGTGTGTGTTTGAACCTGGCAGGCAGCTAAACGCCACACAGCCATTCACTCGCCACCCCGGCCCAGCGGGATGGGGGGGAAAAACAAAAAAGTAAAATACATGAGTTGCAATAAACACAGTTTAATAGGACAGAAAAGGAAGGGATCATCATCATCATCATCATCATTGAATTAAAATATACAAAACAAGTGATGCACAATGCAGTTGCTCACTGCCTGCT
>JAVJGJ010000047.1:109951495-109980791 GCA_035590215.1 Microhierax caerulescens
CGAACGCACCGTTTCCGCGCGACTCGACCCGGTCGTCGGCCGTAGAGGTATCCGTTGACGACGTGACGTCGTTCGATTCCGGCCCGCGATCGACCTTTTCCGACCCGGATTTCTGCTGGGCCGTCTTGGCCTGACCCGCTTTGGCCTGACCCGCTTTTGCCGGACCCGCCGCGTTTGCCTGACCCGCCTTGGCCTGGCTTGCTTTTGCCTGACCCGGGCGGTTCTTTCCGCCCTGCTTCTTGGCTCCCGGGTTCGTGCCGGCGGAGCCGGGCGGCCCCTCCGACGGCCGCTGCCGCGGGGCCCGGCGCCCCGGTTTTTGTGTTCAGGCAGGGTCGGCTGGCCGGTTTGCCGCCGAGACAATGGGGTTATTGAATACAAGGGGCAAGCTGGTGAAAATTTGGATTTACTAAAAGCTGAATTCCTCCAAAGAAAAACTCGTGTTTCCACACCCATGCCCCGATTCCTTTAGCCCTAGCAAGGGAAATAACCTTTTTTTAAACGTCTCTACAGCTTGAAGAATACCAGGACAAATTTTTGAAATTATTGTAGCTGGCTTGGGAAAGTTTTTACATATCTTTCCTTGCAGAAAACAGTAAGACAATGCTGGAAAACCTGAGGACTCTCTTACTGTTGTCTAGATGCAGAAGCAATTGTGGAGGGGTTGTGAACTCTTGGGAAAATAATCTGGTTTTAATTCAGAAGAGAGCTTTTAACACAAAGCAGGCAAGGGGTACGCAGTGGAGTATATTTGCTGTGGATTTTTAGCTGAATTTTCTAACCTGTCCACTTTGTGCAGCTGGAGTTCTCTTCCACATTACTCATATGATGGAGTTTCAGGGCCCCAACTGGCTGCAAAAGGCAAATTTGCCCATTTGCTTTCTGTTGGCACTTTCATCAGCAACCTGCCCATATGCCTGCTCATATGCTCCAACTGGGGACCACCACCTCCAGATGACTTAACCAAATGCAAGGAAGTGACGAGCTCAAACAGTCAACCCAAGAATAAAAAAAAAAAACCTCAGAAAAAAATTATGTGAGTCATTTCAACAGTGAGTTGTATGCCAGAGCAGGTAAAAGAGACCCAATTAATTTGTCAGTGATTTCACACTGTTCTTGCAAAACTGTAGCTCACTAAACACTCATAAAATAAATGTGTGGAAATTTAAATTGTTTCTTCTAACACTGTAAAAATAGGTCAAATGTTTAGATTTCATGCATGCTGTATAATGTAAATGCCACGCTGGAGAGGGCAGATGCATTCCCAGTGTTGTATTGCAGGGTCTGAGTGATCATGGAGCTCAGCAGACTCTGTGAATATGTATTGAGTCCATAACTTGTGGCTGAAGGTCCTGATCCCTCCGAGTCTGCAATAGCTGCTGGTGACATGGTAACCGCAGTTCCTGTCATGTCAGTGATCGGGAGATAAAAGGCCATTGAGCGCTGGGATGCTTGGAGCTGAATAGGAGCACTGCAGCAGTTTCAGAGCCAGAGTCTCTATACATGACATTCGAGACAGATTCTTTCTTCTCTTTTTCAAAACAAAGAAACAAATGAAACAGGAAACACTCAGCAAAGGAGCTCAAATGCTTTCTCATCCTCCTCCTCCTCCTCCGGCGGGCCTTGGTGCATTGCTTTGTGGATGCAGAGGGCTCATGGCAAGCCTCCCCGCGAGCTTGCAGCAGAGTGGCTGATAACGCAGGTGATGTGATCTATGGGCAAAGAAAGGCTTCTGCTCCAGAGGTGCTCTGGCCTTATTCCAAGCACAGCTGATAAGCAGGTTTTCATCATTTTGTCTATTGGCCATGATGTGATCTTCCCAAAGTGTAACATCTTTTAGTTTGGACATGGTAAGCCTCATTCTCCACCACTCACATAACATGACTGTTCTGACATCTTGTCTGTGCTGTCATCTACATGCACAAAATACCAACCTGAAAAGCAGACTTTCAATGTGTTGGTAGTCAGAGAAACGAGCCAGGCTCCCTGCAAAGGCGTGTTCAGTGTGCCAAAGTAGGTATGTGCATGACTGTACCCCAAAAGATTTTTTTTCCTGACATCCCCAATAATTACTCATACTTCAGGAAGCACCAAGATACAGCAGTTCCAGCTAAGATTCCTATTACAGGAAATATAAATAGGAATTGCAGGATCTAATTTGACTTCTGATCATGGTGCCTGTGGCTTAGATATCTCAAACCAGACTTGCACTATGTGAATGAAGTCAAAGGAACGGTGCTGACTGAGTCCATTTGGGAAATCTGTTCTACTGTGTTCTTTATCTGTTTGCCAACATAAAGCATCTCATAGAAGCTTATGTACAGTGTTTGGGTAGTTTCTGGATAAACTCTGGAAAAAAGTTTTAATGTATTTTTTAATAATATGGTCCTGTTGCTGTATGTTTCCTAGATACTAAGTGGAAAACCACAGCAAGGGGCAGACGCTTATTTTTGAAGGTGGGAAGCCCCTCTCATCATGACAAACTATGGGGTTATCAGCAGAAATGTATTTGGTGTCAAGATTTTAAGTTTCAGCTCTTGGATGGTACATGGGAATGAATGCTGTGGTTGATGCCTAGCTTCTTCTGTGTGCCCATGAACATGGAAAAATTAGGATTTGCTTATTGTTGTACTCATGTCACAATCTAAGGAGCAACAGGAAACTTCAAAGAAGAGGAACAACAATTGAGTGTACATAAAAAATTGCTTTACACTAAGGCAAGAACTTACACTAAGAAGCATAGTCCAGGGACTGTTAGTGAACCACAAGGAGGGAGGCTGAGGTGCTTTGAATGAAAGGGGGCTTTCCAGTAGGCTGAGAAGTTAGCTTTTCCATCCTGGAATCTGTCTTCATGGATCTAAAAATGCATGGGGGTTTGGTATAGTACCTGTCTGCCTACAACCCCAGTCTTCTCCTAGGTAAATAATTGTGCAAATTGTGGCATTTTTGTGCATGTGTTTTTTTTTCTCCAGCTATATGTCATTTTTTCAGGCTTCAAGGACATGAGTCTCCTGGAATGCTGGCTGTGTCTCCCACAGGAGGGCTGCAATCGCTCCGTTCAGGCACTGTGCCCAGTGCAAGCTGCAGAGCCTCAGGAGGGAGGAGGGATAAGAAGGTGCCGGGGTGAAGAGGTGTGGAGAAGAAAGAGTGATTCTTGAAAGAGGTGATTTGGAGATTGCTCTGCATCCGGAAGTTTAGCTGAGTGTGAATGTAATTGACTGATGATTACCAGATAAGAAATACGTCTAGTGGAATTTTGCACAGGTTTGGACAACATTTTCCATGCAACTCAGAGGAACTCCCTTTCACTGGAAAGCAAAATGTCTTTCTTTATTTTTCCTTTCTTCCTCCTTTTTCTCCTTCCTTCCCTGGGTCTGTGAAATTATTTTCCTGCATATTGGCTGTGTTTCTCCTTCTTGCTTCCAGAGCTGGTGCTTCTGGAAAAGGAGGAGGAAGACCCTGCCACAGCATGCAGACTGCACCGACGTCCCAGGGGTGGTGGGCGACTCCATCTTGTCACGGGGGTTTCTGTGACTCTCCACTCCCCCAGAAACCGTCCTCCCTGTCGTGGCAGTTCAGGAGCAGCAGACAGAATCTGAAAGCATTAACAAAAAGTCTCTTTAACCTGTGACTCACCCTCTTCCTGGCAGGTCTCTGCTTGAAGGATTTACTCTGCCCCTCGGTGTTTTTTTATTCAGGCTGATCAAGTGCAGTGATCCCTCAGAGGGTGTTTTATTTCCTAAGTGGGCAGTCTTCAGCGTGGTAGGACTTCAACATCCCTCTGACATAAACTTTCAGGCCTAATATAGTGATATATTCACAGGCTTACGGGCAGAGCAGTTCTCCAAATGGTGGTGGAGTTTAAAAAATAGCAATAAAAAAGCATCTTCTCCTTTCACGTAAGAACTGGCCGATTTGTGGTTTGGACGCTCCCGCCAGATACTGAACAGAGTGGATGGAAAAGGTTTGTTCGGTTTGAGTTTGACTTTCCCTTCTCTTGTAGCTTTTGGCAGGGCCTGGGGCTGGGCCGGTCCCCCGTGGCCCCGCCAGCTCGCTCCCTCCAAGGTGTTGACAGACTGTTTTTCAGCTGCACCAGAGGCCGCAGATCTCATGTCAGGCTTCAAGATACATGTCTTGATAAACACGTCTGCCTCCAACGATTGGCAGTGTTCTTTCTGGAAAGCAAAACAAAAAATGGCTTTATATAAACAGGCGCAGTGGTGCGCAGGGTGTAGCATAGCACGGCTTTGGAGGCATGGTCGAGTTCTTGTCCCCTCCTGCCGCTGGGCTCTTGCTGACAGGGCAGTGGCCACTCGCTGACAGGGCTTCGGTGGGGGGGCCGCAGCTTGCCCAGCTGTGACAGGGGCCCCATTCCTCTGGCTGCCCTCTGCCAGGGTAGAGGAGCTGGCCAGGCCACCATGGCTGCCCTGAAGACAATATGGCTGCCCTACTGACAATATGGCCGCCCTGCTGCTTGCTGCGGCTGCCCTGACAGTCAACATGGCTGCCCCGCTACCCACCATGGCTGCCCCAGCTGTTTTATAGCTATTAATATGATTTCTATGGATCTGCTTCCATACAACTTGGCCCTTTAGCCACTATCCATTTGAAACGCTCTCCAGAGATGGCTATTTACCCTCTCTGTTGAGATCGGTGATATCACTCACAGCCTATGGAAATGGACAGTGTCAAGATCTTGATAGGGTGTAGAGGAATGAAGGCAGTGGGTTGATTAGCATTGATAATATGCAGCTGTGACCTTGCCTCGAAGGCAGTGGGTTGGTTGACATGGATGATGTGCAGCTGTAGCTCGTTCCCACTAAGCAGTTAAATAGCACTGAGGCTTGTGGGATGGGTGGTTGGATGGATGAGGAGCAGTGTGGGCTGACCTCTGGAGGAAGGAGAAACAGCATAGACAGTAGAATCTGACCAACAGTAAAAGTCTTGTTGCAGCCTACTGGTTTGCTTGTGCTTCAAAGGTTGGTGCCCTGTGTGAGGCTGAGTGAGTTGGACTCTGACTACAATAATGGGGCAGCATGGCAGCTGGGATGGCAGAAACCATCCATAGTCCAAGGGAAGCGCTATCCCTGCTTCCATCCTTGCTTCCCTTTGGTGTTATCTGGTGTGGTGCTCTGTCTGGAAGCTGGCTGTGAGAGGGATCATCTCTTGCTGAACACGAGTGCTTTGCAGTAGTATTAATAATGCTGTGAATCCCTGATCTCTTGTGCCCTGAACAAAAGCTGCTGGTCTTGGCTGTGGTGATTTTCCTTCAGCCCTTGCATGGCCAGCTCCCTGGGGAGCGATGGAGGGAGAATGGCTTTCCCTTAAACAGAAGTAACAGGGTTTGGCCAGCACTAGCCCTGACCAGGGAGGATGGCAAGGTCCCATGTGTGCCTCTATTAAATGGAACCATTTTTAGTAGGCTAATGAGGGCCCTAGCCAGTGTTTAAACCGATGCTGTAGCACTACAATGACAGCTCCTAAACTCCCTCCTTACCTGTTTGCTGGGAGAGCACAGTGGGGAGTGTCTGAAAACCAGTGCAGCTCCTCAGAGCACATGATCGTCAGTCACCTCTTCTGCCATCTCCCACCTGACTGCTGTTGGAGACTGCTGTAGCCAAGAACCATTTAAATCTCTGCCCAGTCACGTTCTGGGGCTGTTGAAGAAAACTGCAGACGGCTTTTGGTGCAGTGGAGTCTGGCACAAACCCAGCCTGTAAATGCTGGGTCTTCCCTACTGCAAATGCTCCTGTCAAAGGCTGCTGGTGTTCCTGTTTGACAGACAGTGCCAGGTCCGATAGCTGCTTGTCAGGAAAATAGGGACTGCTTAAGCTGTAGGCAGTGGATAAGAATCTTAAAAAAAAAAATAAAAAAAAATCAGTGGAGTTAAGAAAATAAAAATCTAGAGCAGATGTTGAAAGTTCCTTCTTTTCATATTCTATCCCCCCCTGAGGGCAGAAGGGGAGGAAAAAAACCCTTCTGCACAAACGCAGCTTAGAGAAGGAAATGGCTTCCTGGCGGGGGGCCTTCCTTTATATTTTGAAGCTCCTAAGGCTGGCTGCTGTTCCCTGGCTAGTTAGCAGGATAGGCTGGGGCACAGCAACTGTTCTGCAAATGCATTCCCCACCCGGGGCTCAGGGTGTTGAGCAGAGGTGCTGGGGAGTTTTCTTTTCCCAGCTGGGTACACGTGGCAAAATTCACTTTGCAAGTGCACGTTTGTAAGGTTTCCCCAGGGGTGCGTGATTTTCCGCTTTCTGAAGTGGCTGGGGAGCACTAAGCTTGAAGGGCAGGGTGTGTTTGGAATATACTGCTCCTTTTGTATGTTCTTCTCTTTCTTAAATCAGAGCTCAATTTTAAATGTTGTGGCTTGAACAATTCGGTGCAAGGGAGAAAAATAACGCAGTGGGGGGTAAGAACAGAGCATGGTTTGATTCTCAGTCATACTAATCATCTGACTTTACAACAGACTGCAATATGTTCGAGGGAGTGATTTATCCCTCAGCAGTGTAAGGTGACTTTAATAGGAGACTCCATCCTTCCATCCAGAAACCCTCATCCCTCAAACGTCTTTTATTCCTGTCAAATGTCTTTTCTTCCTATAAATTCCCTTGCACAAACTATACTTTTGAAGCAATGGGATTGTGCATCAAGCATCTTGTAAACCATTGATGGCTCTGGCCATAGTTTGGAATAGGAGTATGTGAGGATCAAGGCAATCTGGGTGCACTGGAATGTGAAGACTGTTCCCCTCTCCCCATCTACACAATTAGCAAGGTTACTGTGCCTTGTAGGTTTACTTCTATAAGTGGAAAAATATGATGTCAGCTCTATCAATTATTTTCTTTTTTTTCCAGAGAGCTGGTGTGGCTGTCATGTGTTGTTACCTGTTTGTCAAAGGAACAGCACTGGTGTCGAACAATAGTCCGGATGCAAATAAGAGAAAGAATGAGCGTCCTGGACTGGTAAATGGAGCCTCTGTGTTTGCTGTGACCTCTTCTTCCTCAGCTGATTTTTGTATCATAACAATCACTGCCATATGGACAGGAATAATTAATGAGATAAGTGTAGGTTAGTGGCTTGTGTGCAGCCAAGGGCAAGGCTGCCTGTCCATTTGAGCTCAGCCTAAACCATGGGGGCACTTCCTTCCTGAGTCAATAGTGATCCTGTAACGCTAACAAAAGACCCCCATTGATCATTGCCCTCTGGTAATTACTGCCAGTGTGAGCCTGCCTCTCACAACTTGTTGACATCTCTGGACAATTTAACTCAGACCCTTTAAAAGGTCTCTGCAAAAGAAGCAGGCTGAGGTCTATAATAGTGTAGGTCAGGAATGTAAGGACAAATGAGATTCTTCCCCAAAGAGACCAGGGTAGGGTACACATGGAGTTCCAGGCCAAGTTGCCTTTCTGGTGTTACAGGAGGGCTCCGTGTCTAGCCTAAGTGGTATTTTACTTATGATTTACCCCTCTGGGAGACCTGGCCAAAAAAGTGACATTTCTGTTTCACGGGGATTTGTAGGTGTGCGTGCACAGAATACCACCTTTGGCTTGAATCAGACCCAAACCAAAGTTTTTTTGGGAAATTGTACCCTCTTCCAAGCTGGGAGTTTCCCATATTCTTCAGCATCTTTGTTCAAAGGTGTTCTCAGAATATTAACTGTGGATTGATTATCAGGTTATGGGGGGCTGATGTGAGTCTATGGTACGTATTCTTGCCTTGGCATTCATCTTCATGGATTGTCCCAGGCTTGTCTATACCTTGCCTGTAGATGGACTTCTGGGCAAGTCTGGAGGTGGAGATAAAGGCCTTATATTCCAGGAACATCCCGAGGAATCGAGGCAGAGGCTGCCAGAACCTTGGTGTGGAAGGACATTAGCGCAGACTGAAATGCTTTGCGTAAAACATCCTGGATACCAAGAAATTGCCCACCAGCTCTCTTGTCTTGCTTCCTTGATGCCATAGAGACTTCTGCCCAGAATACAGCGTCCTTAAGCAAAAGATAAAACCTGTTGGTGGTTGGGTATGTAACAATATTGAAAGGCCTTTATCTTTGTAATGGAAAGCGGTCCAACTAGTTAGTATGGGCACTGGAGCTGTTTGGTGCTAATTACCCCCTGCCCTCTGATATATATCGGAGTTCTTGGTTCTCTTGCCATCATTTCCACAGGGTCTTAATCTCTGTTCCATTCAGGACCCAAGGTGGAGCCTACCTGGCCAGCGTGCTGGTACAAACGCCTTTGAAGATGCCTGTAATTGCAGCATTTATCGTATTTTCAAGCCACAGGCCTCTCACAACTGGCATAATTTCTCTCTCCCACTATTACTGTTCAGATAACTGAGGCAAAAGCTATGGTTTTCCCAGCTGATCCATTCTTCAGGAAGACTGGAACAGTATTATTTCAATTGAAATTCACTATGAACTGCTGAAAAAAGATAGAAAGAAAGTAAATCCAATGGGAAGCACCCCAGTGACCTCTGCACAGAAGCAGAATGGGGAGGGCCAATTTACTACAACAGCTGCTTCATTCAGTGGCTCTGGGATGGAGGGGGGTGTCCCAGGGAAGCGTGGCCAAGGAAGAATTGGACAGCCAGTCTACACTAGATACTGCCATGAGGTAAGCATAGAGATGTGACATCATTCCAGCTTGGGGGATGGAAGATTGGTCACAGAGGAAATTCATTTCTTGCTCAAAGCTTGGGAACTGGATTCTTCATGGCAATTTTACCTGCCACTTTTTCTTCTGTGTTAGTGGGTAATACAGTCCTTTAGTGATTGATGGTTGTCTTGCATCTGATGTGCAGGTTTGATGTTCTAGTAACAGTAGATGACACTTTACCCTTTACAATATTGTTGAATCGATAAATGCAGACCTTGTTTATTAAGCACAGCTGACACTGTCTTGCCAAGGTCTCATGTAAAACAGATCTGGGTAATACTGTGATTCAGTAATGACAGCTTATATTAAAAGAGAAGCATAATGCTGAAGCTTTACAACAGGATATTGGTTTTCTACAGATTCTAGTAGGGTAAGATCTGTGACTCATCTTGCCAGTATGCATAAATAGAGTAACATACTATCCACTTCATGGAGATCTTTTGAAGGACACTAGGAAACAAAGATGTGGGTTTTTTTTTAGCTATCAGAAATCCTGTAGCAATTTTGGGAAGATATGCCCCAGCACTCATAGTCAGTGTTTGCCATTCCCTCCCTCTCACACTACGGCTTAGTGAACTGGTACCATCTCCCTGCCAGGTGTAACCCTTCAAGAACTGAGAGCATTTAGAGAAAGGCTGTTGATATGTGAGACATCCTGCTCCATAATATATTAAGTGGAGCGTTTCCTAACACCCAAAACATGGCAGTGTGTTGGCCCAGCTCCATCCTGCTTATTCCATTTTTCTGTTCTGCCTACCGAGACTTGGCCTGTCTGTTAAACTCTGCTGTTCACCTGCCTCACCCATAGCCAAGACTGGTACTTCACTGTGGTTCCAGAGACCTTCTGGAAGAGACCAGGGTGGACAGAGTAAACAGCTGGACCTCAGCCAGACCCAACCTCAAAGCTCTGGCTGGTCTGCAAACATGTTACAGTGGTCCTCTGTAGTAAGTTGCACAATGGCAGGGCTGTGGCACATCAACATTGAACCACAGCCTTCTGAGCCAGCCCTCTGAAAACTACTCAGCATGTGGAAATCTTGAGGGAAATGCTTCAGTGAAGATCCAGACACTTTTTCCCAAAGAGAGTCAAATCAAACATGAGTCATGTACAGACCATCTTTGGTCAGGTTTTCAAATAGCTGATGCCCAGGTCCAAGAAAGGTGCTGCTGTGTCAGTCTAGCTCCTCGTGCCTTTCTGTCATGCTGCTCAGAGTTGTAAACTGCAAGTGGATCTTTCCCCCTTTCAAATTTATAATCACAGAGAAAAATGATGCCTCTACTTTCTGTGTCCTACCCTACAATTTCTTCCTTCACGGTTTTCTCTACCTTGTTTGCCTGAGTCCTGCCTTTCTCCCCATCTCACTGCCTGCCTCAGTGGTGGCATCACAAGGGTTACTAACAAGGCTGTTTGTTGGAAAGACATTTTAACTGGAGGAGCAGATAAAGAAACAAACAAGAACTGGAGTCATTCTCCTGGCTCCTAGTTTCCTTGACGCCTTCAGCTTTGAGCCAGTGTGAGGTATTATGAGGCAACTCGCCCACCTTGTGCACCACATCTTTCCAAAAAAGAAATCTCTCCTCAGAGTCTTTCAGGAATTCTCACCTCCTCCCCAGACCTGTGGGTTATTGAAGGAGTTGATTTACTTTGCAGTGGAAATCTTTGCAGATGTCCAGGTGTTTCAAAGGGAGCCAAAGCCAGAGATAGAGCTCTGGTACTGCCTGGTGTTTGCCAACTCTTTGCACCATCTGCCCATATTCCCTGCAGTTCTTTTCCAGTCCTGCATCAGCTCTGAGGCCGTGGTCCTGACAGGCAGGGAAAATTTGCCCTTTTGAACAGCATACTAGCCTGTGCTCCAGGGACTGTGCTCCTTTGTTCCAGAGAAGAGCAATCAAGTCCTTATATGAGGCTCCTGAGCAGGAATGGATGTTGGGAGAAAAAAGAGAGGAGGGGTAGCACTTGTCTAGTTTAAGTAGTAATGAAAGTCAACCATCTGCTTCCCAGGGCCTTCAGCAGTGTAATGCTGATACTGGCCTCGATGTAACGTCATTCAGCAAGTCTTCAGAGTGTTATGAGCAGTTTCTGGTCTTTCTCTTACTGCTTCCCATTTATTGGTGTGCTGAAACCCTGTTTTTTCAGTCTCTTCCCTTAACAGCCTCGCAATGGGATACAGCCCTCAGTTCCTCCATGAAATCCCCTCCACCTGGCTCTGGGAAATGATGGGAAGGCAAAAATCCCTTCTGTATCTAGTGGCCTGAAAAGGAAAAGCTTATCTAGTCGATCACTGTCAGGTTTTGATGTTCTGATAGCTTTTACTTTTAGCTGTTGCTTTTGGTCACTGGCTAATGCAGGTTTGTTACTCAGCTTGATCTGTTGGACCTTACTTATTTTTTGGTCTTCTATGTGGACAGAATTGCTGTCACCAAGTCCACATGGGCATTATAAGAACTTGCAGTGAAGTCCAAGAATCTCTTGGTGCTGTGCTGTCTCAGGGCGGGAGGGGACAGGCTGGGGACGTGGTCATTGGGAGCAGAGATAACATGATGCAGAGAGAACCAAGTGAGTCGTGCTACATGACAGATTTGAATCTCATTGATGAAATCACAGATGATACTCATATTCTGGATCAAAATTTCCTTATTGTAATTAGAGCTATAAATATGTGGAAAGCTATGTTATTTTCCTGATATTTTGAATTACTTCATTTACAGGGATTTTTTTTCCCAAATATTAAAAGAACAATGTCACTTCTAAAACGGCACACCACCTGATGGCTGTTTTAAAAGTAAGCTAGCTGGTTCTTCTGGAAGGCTGGTTTTCTTGGTCTTAACATGAACCTCACTGGGGACTTGGATGCTAAAAGCAGACTAGCATTTCCTTAGCAAGCAAATAGGACACAGCCTGGAGACACAGGGTGGGTACTTTTCATAACCAAATAATGATCTAGCATAGAGCTTTTTCATGTCCAGAATACCACAAGAAGTGTGCAAACCTTAGTAAAGAAAGAAAAAGAATAGCAGTCCATTAACAAAATACACATTAACTGTTCTTGCACACAAGCAAGACCAGCAAAAATGGCCTGTGAGGAGGAGGTCTAGGGTGATGTTTGAAGCCTTGCTTAGAAAAATAACACTTTTGGTCTTTGAGTCCTTCAGCCTGTCTTGGTATGATTAAGGCTGCTTGAACTATCAAAGCTAAGAAGAAATGGAGAAGAGAAACAGAAGAGGGAAAACAGGGACAAGGGAGTTTGTCTGTTTAAGGATGGGTTTTGTGTGCATTTGTATTTTGATCAAGGAGAAGTACTCAGAAAAGATGTAGAAATTCTTATCTGTCTAGACACCATTATGAAAAATGCAAAAAATCAGAGACCCCATGGGCTGACTGGAAATTAATTTCTTCCTAATTTGGATACCTAATTTCTTTAGGTCACTTCAAGAAGCCTGGCCTGTGAGTTTGTTAGCTGCCACGGAGTGAACTGGGGCAGAAATGAAGACTTGTGGAGCTCAGCTCCAGCCCAGCTATCCCCATGTCCTCCACTCCACTGCTTTTTGCCCTGTGCCATCAGTGATGGGTGAATTGTTGTCTAAAACTGTGCTTAAGATCACGTTATTGTGCAAGGCCTCTGAATGTGTGCCTTGTAAAGCACAGCACCCATTGAAATACAGAAGAAAGGTAGAAAACACCAGTGATGCTGTAGCATAAGTGTTGCATTATTTAGTGCATTTATACCCACTTGTCTTCAAATCACTGAAACCTCCATCTCCAGAAATGAGTGACTGGCTTAAAAAGGGCTGTAATGTGAACATCATGCAATTGGTTTTCATCAAAGACAATTATCTGGGTAACATTCTTTGGGGGATATGTTTGTTCATGATGCTTGGTATCCAGATGGGACTGGATGTCATTAACCATCAGGGAGTATGAAAAGGAAAGAGCAGAATATGTATTATTCCCAGCATGGTGGCTTTTAACCCCTTGATGAAGGGAGCCAGAATTTCCTGAGGCTTAGGAGGCAATCCTGGTGCCAGAGCTAAAGAAGGCATGGAGTTCATTTTATTTAGAGTAGGTTTTATGAGTTGATCTCTGGCATTTCACACAGATGAATTCCACAGTGTTCTCACATGTATAATGGATTTTTTTCCCCCAACAAAGGTAAAGCAGAGATGTGCAATGTGCATGAGGGCTGCATGTATATCTAACCAAGACAGAAGACAACTGCCTTCTTCCATGAAAATATTTAGTGTAGTTCAACATTTTGGTTTTGTTTCCACTTCTTTTCTCGGTGCAGTTCAAAGTGCTAATACATAAAAGCTTTTCCAGTTTGCAGTTTAGCTGTATTAGAGCTTTCTGCATTTTTATGCTAAGCTTTGAGACTACCCAGAAAACTAGAATTGCCTGCGCCTACTCCCTGTTTCCACCTCCATCCACATTCATTTTAAATTGAGCACAGTTTTGCAGAAAACTTCGCCTTGGCTCCTGAGACATGCTGAATTGCAGCAAAATGAACTTGACTTTCTGGCTCAGCAGTGAAACCCGAAAGCCCGGGCACTTTCTTCAGGTTTCAGCTTTCACAGGGACAGTTGCATGCAGCTCTAGTCCTTTGACAAGTGCCAGGCTCCTAATGAAAAGGAGGTGGAATTGCTAGTTGAGGTTTCATGAGCAGGTGGGGGGGAAGAAAGAGCGAAATTTTGCATTACCCAGAGCTTGTGCTGACAGATGAATTAAAATGTAAGTCTGGGCTAAGATTTCCAACACCAGGGCATAAAGTTAAGCTCCTGAGTTTCTCTTCAGTCTCTTAAATAAATCCTGATTTTAGGAAGTTCTCACTGCCCCAGCATTCCACTGTATAAATTTAAACAGGGTTTTAGGAGCCTCCAGTTAAAAAAGCCTTGGCCCAGTTTTCCAAATATGTGCCACTGTAAATCATAGCATGCTTCACAGTTGAAAAGGGGAAGGAAACTGCAGCTTTAAAGTTGAATGAGATGCTGTTCTTGTGTTCAAAGTCTTTGTGAAGCACAAAGAAAATATTCAAATTGACACCAAACTAAAAGCAAGACTAATCAACCAGAGGATGCTAACTGACCTGTTCAAGAGGGAAAAGAAAAAGGTCACATTTTCTGGAATAAATCCCTACACTGAGAATTTTGGGCTGCTTCTTTCCCCTGTGAGACAAAAGGCAGGAAAAAAAGAGTCCTACTTGGGTTTTAGTGCTCTGCAATGGGGTGTGCTACTTCTGCCCATCTCCTTTTGGGTGTAAAAGGTATAGAAATGTCTGAGATTTATTTAATGAACCAATGAAACTGAGTTGAGCAGTCCTGCTGAAAAGTGTTGCTGCTCACTCAGTCTCTTTGCTTGGTCCAGAATTGCCCTTGAAAATGTGGTCCTGGCTGGTTACTCCCCAAGCCAGCTCTCTCTGGAAATTTCTGCCTGGCCATCTCCCAAGCCAATGTGAGGCACACAACAAACAATGTGGGTGCGTATTTTTAATGAAGCCAAAATATTTCATGGTCACATCTTTTCTGAAATGTGCTGAGATGATTTGCTAAATCAAGACCCAGGAGCAGTTTGGGATGCCTTTCAGTAGGCTGGTGAGAAATTGGCTGGATTAAATAAAGGGTTTCTTTTCATATGTTGCATAGATGGCAATAAGACCTGCCAAGTGGCTGCACTGCAGCAGGGTTTGAATAACATTTTCTCATCCCTCATTCCACTGGAGTGATTGATCCGCCAAGGTTTGTTTTGGCAGGAGCTTGCCTATCATGGAATGCAGAAGAGCATGGGAAAGCATCCAGTGGCTAGGGGTGGGCATGATGTTTATTATGAGATAGTTTGTAAAGTATTTGCAGTATTCTGAGCATCAGAAACTACGATTCTTTCAAAAAGAGCGAGGAAATAATGACAGGAAAATGCATAAATAATTACTTAGATGTCATCCTGTATGAGGTCTTGTGGCAGCAGAATCATGACGTGACGCTTTACAAGGGGGGAGATCATTGTTTTAGGCCAATTAGGCCCATCCCATCCCTGTCTATAGTTTCCCATAGATGATTATATCAAGAGTGACAGTAATCTCACTGGTGCAAGGAATATAGTGTTGTAAAGATGAGGCAGCAAAGAAATCCTGCCCTTTTTGTTAGGCAAGAATGTTTTTAAACTGGGCAGGAATCACCCACCCCAGCAACAAGTTCTGGAAAAAAGTTCGTGTTGACTTCTGAAAAGTCACCACCAAATGCTTCTTCTTGTGAGGCTGGAAGGAGCTGTGAGTATCTGTGCCATGTAATACCCTGGGCTGGGAACTCGACTTTTAGTTTTTAATCTGAAACAGCCTTGTGTTTGGTCGTGTGCGCCAGCCGCTGCAGCGATGCAAGCGCGGGGATGGGAGGGGAAAGCCCGACGTTCTCCCCGGTGCCACAGGGAGCCTGGCACTGGCTCAGCTGGGCAGATGCTCAGGGAGGTGGTTAATCAGTAAACAGAGGGTTTGACACGAGCTCTTCAGGAGTGTGTGCGAAGCCAGCCTAGCCACGTCCCTGCCAGCGGAGGTGAAGCCTGAACAGGTTGTCGTGTCGGGAACAACCTTTGCAAGCTGGAGAGAAGCTGCTGCTGCCCGAGCCAGGAGGCTGTGCTCAGCTGCTCCGGGCTGGAAGCTGCTTGCTGTCCACACGTGGTGGTACCTTTACAACGGTTGACTTTACAAGATGCAAAAGCTGACTCTGCTCGTGGGTCATCAGCTCATATTGGCTAATAAAATCCACACTCTGCTCACAGGCACTGTTGGTCAATGTGCCTCCTTGCTTATGGCTGCATAAAATGATACCATACTGTCTGGCACGGCTGTACGTAGGGAATTACATTTAACTTTTCCCATAAAAGAACCATTACTTTACAGCAATATTAAAAGAAACCATTTATGAGTGTTAAATCTTTATTTAAATATAATCCTTACCATGTGTTGCGTGGAAAAAGGCAGCAGCCTATAACGTAAAAAAGGTATACTCAGTATGTGGGGTTTTAAAAGCACTTCCATTTTCTAGATTTTTCTTGGGTGAGGAAGGTCTATTTTGGTGGGGGTGGAGCCCAAGCTCTGGCTGGCCAAACCATGCAAGAAACTATTTATTTGGTCATGCAGAGGCAGAATGTTAGCCATATTTGTGTGTCTCGGGTCTGGCATATGAAGGAACGGAAATGAAAGAGCTATTATGCTGCCCCCCCCCCCCCCCCCAATATCACTTAATGCAGGGTATAGTGTGCACTATGGTCAAACCATGTGGAAGCAGCTGTGCTTTTCTCCTGCTGCATCTCCCCATTCTGAGGCTTCCTGGTCTGTACATTCATCCCATGTTCATCATACCTGCCACACTATCTCATTTTTCTCTAGCACCCGTGTAGAACATTTTTCTGCAGTGACAATTAGTGCTTTTTTTGGTAATACTCCACGATGGCTTGTTTCAAAAGCCACCTTAAGATCTTGACAACCTCTTGCCGAGGTTGTTAGACCAGCCAAGAGCTCACAGCCATTCCTCCTTGAAAGTGTGAGCATGATTCATCTCAGGCTGAAATCCCACCATCAGCAGGGGCAACGGGAAGCATGGGGGGGGCACAGCTTGAGCACTTGATATATAGGCAATATATGCAATGGCCCAGCACAACCTGCCCCTGCCGTATCGCATACTGCTCTTTCAGAGCACCCACCGTTGCTGTGCTTCACCATTTCCTTCCAGTTCTGCTTCCAACCTCACTGACAATTATAGCTGGCCAGTGTGATTGTCACCAGGAAACTTGGTTTGGACCTCAGTGGAAGTTTCTCTGGAAACTTTCGCTTCTGGGGAAAGTTTCAACACTCTTGTCCAGAAGGAGAAGAAAAAATCAGACAAGCCAAAACATTTACAAAACTTTTTGGTTTTTTTTTTTTTGAAAGGGAGAAGCTGTTGTATTTTGTAATTTATTTTTTTTTGTAAAAGGAAAAAACTGACCTATGTTCTTTTTTATTTCTACTTGTGAAATTTTTCCCAAGAAAAATGCTTGACTATCTCTTCTTATGGCTGCAAATGCTACTGAAAGCATCTGATGAGGCCTCTACCTAGAGAGACAGAAGAGGGAAAAGCAAGAATGATCCTTGCAGCCTTTTTCTTTTAAAAGCATTGTTTCAGGAGAGTGCAGAGCTTTCTTCGGAACCTGTAGTGCAAAATACAGCAGTTGCCATATTTATTTTTCAGATCTCCAGGACAACTGGGAAGATGTATTTCTACTGACCCAAATAAACCATATCCCACTAACCTAACTCATACTGAACTGGTTTGAAAACAGGTGCATCCAGATCCTATTATTTATAGAAATATTCAGCTACAAACCTGTTGTACAATAATAATGTCATTTTTACTTAGCAAGGCAAATCTTGACAACATACTAGCCATGGTTTTTTTTCCTAAGCACCTGTGTCTGAAGACATTTTCACTCCTTACCAGAGAATAACAAAACATGGTAAAGCAATATGAATAAAAACTTAGCACAGATAAAACACAGGGTGGAATGCAAAGAAGAGAAAAAGATAGTTTGTGGTCTAATGTTTATTCTGTAATGATGCATTTGTGCTGTACCACTTTTTCATGCTTCTCTTGTAGCATTTTTCCTAGTGTTCATATCTCACAAATGTTACAGGAAGCGGAGCGTAGAAGGGTGAATGAAATTTGCTTCTCTGTATATATAATTAAAATCAGAGTAGGACATAGACATGGATTAAACAAGCAGAAAGGAGAAAACAGTAAACCTTGTATAAGCATTATGCAAGCTAGTACAAAGCATTTCATATTTGCAGTGTTGATAAAAACATTCTTATCTTTCTCTGGGCTAAATTCTTCTGCTGGAATAACCAGCTGTTACTAAGTCAGTGTAAATCAGTGGCAATCTTTGAACCAGACCATAAATCCAGGGTGGCTCTGCTGAAATCAGTGCTGGTACTTCATATTAGCACCATGGTAACTGAGATCAGAATCTGATCCACAGTCTTAGCTCATATTATTCCAGGAGGAATAAATCTTCTTAAGTACTTGGCATTTTTTTGCCTGATTTTGTGGGTTGCCTCCAATATTCCAACCACTCTTCCTTTCACCTCTGGTTACATGGTGGTTATTCCCATCAATGGGACACAATGGATGTGCTGAAAAGTGGCAGAGCGGAGCACTAGCTAAAATTGCTCTTGCAAATACATCCAGTACCTTCAGGAAGATTAATCTGAGTGAAGTACCTGAAAAGCTGGAAAAGCCTCCGTATACTTCTGAATGCACATATTCATTTGGAGCTGATTGCTGTTCCTCTGGTGCCCTATAAATCCTTGAGGAATGCAGTTGAGGTCTGAGATCTTCTGCAAAGGGATTTAGAGAGGTTGTGAACAGAAAAATGGAGGATTTGTTTGACTTTTATAAATCTGACTGGTTTAATATATTTTTATAAAGAAATTTTTATTCATACATGTATTAATAAAATATGCAGCTTGAGAGAATCCTCCATGAACCAACCAGTCCTATTAGCCATGGTTGTATTCAGTATTCATAAGGTTTTGCCAGAAAATTCAAATCAATAATTTTCAGATTAGAGGTTTGCTCATAACCTCTTTACTATTTATTATTTCTGATTGATCACATAGTCTGACTTTGCTTCCTTACTGGGTAAGGTAATGAAGATGGGAGAATGTTAAGTACAAATCATGAAAAATGAATTTCTGTGCTCACGCAGGCCCAGTGGCCACAAATCTGCACAAAAAGGAGTCACTTTGAGATAACACAGCTCATATTCAAGATATACAAGTGAATTTTTCACTCCATGCCTCCTGTGTCCTACACAGAACTATCTCCTTGGCTTTTTGGTAGAACGGATTAATGTAATTCTTATTAATCCAGATGCAGTAGTGAGTGTGATTCAAAGCTGGGGGGAAATCCAAATGCTCATCTTTAAGGTCCTCATATGTCTTTTAGGTTCCCAACCTGCCTGAGCTATCCAAGCAGTCAGAAGCACTAGCTGAAGAACAGATTACAGATACCTTTAGGAAAAATTTAGTGAGTGTTGTGATATTGCTGAGTCAAATTCTTTCTCAGTTTTTGGTATCACACCAATTGTTGATGCAGATCTCAGGACATTTCTCTGTGAACTGTAGATTCCATGAATTTGATATAGATGCACAAATGATGGGTTAGCCCAAACTTTCACTGGAATACTATTTCTTATACGGTGTACTTCTCACTGTTTCTGAAGTGTCAGTTTTCCAGTCATGACAGTGAAACAAAACAGTAAGTGCTGGGTGGCAAACCTCAGGCACAATAAGTCTGGTATTTTTTTGACAGAGTTCATTTTGGGATGGGCAATGATGATTTGCAGATGTGTTCCTGTTTTGGCAGAACTGTCAGTGAGAGAGAGACTTCAGGTTCAGACCAGAATTTCTGGACAAAATGTGAGAGGAACTGGGTGCCAGAGCACCCAGGAACCCAGAGGGCTTTTGTGGCATCTTAGAGAGGTTGGGGGTCCAATAGCTCGAGCATTTGGGAAAGAATGTTTCCTGCTGTCTCCCGTCCAGGAAGTTCCACTTCATACAGATCACTGAGAATGTCCTCAAGCAGGACACCAAATCTGAGATGTTGTGATGCTGGGAGAGTACCTGAATTGGTAGTCCACCACAGCATTACTCACAAGCATGGAAAGAGGGAGAAGAGAGGAAGTTGTCTTCTGCCTGGAGTGAGAACATTTTTGAGATGACTTACTTTCTCAGAGAATGAGAGAAGAACTTTTTACCCATCAGCACTAAAGGAAAGTGACCATAAAAGCAGGCCATCATGTGTAAGCTGACCTGAATTCACGTCCATAGCATCCTGATAGAAATCCAAACGTTTATGGGAGAACCAGTTCTTCTCCCTCTTGCATTGTAAGGTGCTGTGTCGAGACGAGGAGCTTCTGCTTCTCTGTTCTGTGGTTTTTCTGCACTGCATTTCTGAGTATTTCTGTATTTCAGGCTACCTCTGATTCTTCTTTAGGACAATATAGATGCTCTGCTGCATTTCTGTGTAGGCTAAGTGTAAAGACATACTTAACTTCTATGGACCATTTTTCTCTTGCCCCAAGAAAAAAAATAGTTATTTGCCTTCTCCTGACTCAGATATAGCCTATAGGTTAGATTTTTAAAAATAGGACTGAGAGAAAACGTTTTAGTAGAGTTTTGTTATTTAGTTCTCTGTAGAGATTGGGCTCTCATTTGAAGCCTTTTTTTTTTTTTCTGAATTGAATATTTAAAAACTGAGTTTGACTAATGATATTTCAGAAAAGTCAGGCCATTTGTCTTCTTGAATGAGAGAATGTGGCTGGTTGTAGTCAATTTCTATTTAGAGATTTTTCTTTTTCCCATGCTTCTTACAGAAACCAAGTCCTTTGAATCTTGTTCCCTTGAGAAGAAAACGATAAACATACTTTTGATCAGTTGTTAATATGACTGTCTTCCCAAGATGTGGATGCTGATCTGCTTGGTACATATCTTTGTATGTACTTACGTGTCCTCCCTGACAGAATGGAATATGCTTACTGTACTGACTGCTTCCCAGGATGAGCCCAAGAAATAGTGAAGGTTTATTGCACAGAATCATTTGTGGAAATGCTGCCTTCCTATGGAGATACCCAAGACACTTTTCTTCTCGTTCTTGTTGTTGCAGATGATTTGCATAATTGTTATCATATCTGATATACCCCACCGTACATCGCTTTGTATGTGGTTTGTGCTATTGAAAGAGATAAAATGGTAGAAGCTAAAATTCTGTGGAATATTCAAGTTGTTGCATATGTATTATTTGACCTTGGATTACTGTGATTTTTTATAAAAGGACCAGCAAGGCTTGGTATGTAGTGGATAAAGCACTAGCTTTTCTCTTTGGGTATTTTTATTAGAATTTTGAATCATGGTTCAAATCACAACTAGAGACCTAAATGAAATGAGTCTGTGTTTTCATCTGAGTCCCCCAATGGACAATAATCCAGATCATAAAATATACCACTTAAACTTTGGCAGTCTTCTGTTCTCAGGAAGCTTTATTGCTTTGTATTACCTTAACTCAAAGATAGTCCTTCCAGGACCCAGTTCAAGCTGAGGTTATTCAAAGAACAAAGTTTGTATTTCTAACTAAAGCTGGTCTGTGGTTAACTGTAAGCTCTGATAGGGTCGCAAAGCAAACTCACATACCTTTCTGCTGTATCTTAATGAAATTTAGCTGTTTGGCAGGAATGCCTGTCAGATCATCCCCTCTCTATCTCCAACATGGAGCCAGGAGGAGGTGGGGAGACCTTGGGAAAATTATTCTCTGAACCCCTAGAGCCAGAAGCCTTCTGACATCATCACTGATGGCTCAGGTATTTTGAAGGAATTCAGCTCGGTTTGGGAGTGATGAATTCAAAAGGCCACAATTGACAGCCTATATTTTTTGATCCTTACACCTTTCCTTTTTGCCTGCGTGCCCGTGGGTCGCGGTGTGGCAGCTCGCGCTGTACCGGAGGGGTGACTGGTGCGGTTTGCACACCTCTTGGCAGTGCAGCAGCCCCTGAGCCACCGGACCCGCGCTGAGGCCAGCTGCACTGCAGTAACGGGAGCCCAAGTGGCTCGAGCTCTTCTGGATTTACGTGATGTAACTGGAGTCTCAGCGTTGTGTGCTGGCTGCGTGTGATGCCGTGAATGCAAGCTATTTTTTACGCTTTGATAATAAAAGCGCTACCTGGCTTCAAAGGCAACCTGGCTTGGAACACCTTGTAGCATCTCAGAGACAAATGTGTTCTCAATATAGACACCTTGTACTAATGACTGATCTGAGGCATAGTAGTCCTTCCAAAACAAAAGGCATGGATGCACTGTGAATTAAAATGGGACATCTTTCCATGCACCCCAGAAGTAAGGGAAAAAGGTTCATGCGAATGTCATGGGTTGTGGATGGATCTCATCCAGGTGAAATTCCTTCTGGTTATTTTAAATGTAACAACAACTGACATTAGCAGCATTTTTTTTACCCTGAAGGTGAAACACTTTTCAGGCTGTAGCCTAAAACCAGCTCTCGGTTATACAAGTGTAAATCTGTGCCAAATAACTCCAGTGAGGCCAGCGGAGTTATTGAGGATTTACATGGGTGTAATTCCGAGCAGAGTTTGACCCTTTGTGGATATAGATATGCTCTCAATTTATTGCACTATTACACTGCGAGCAGGTGTGCAGGGACATCCACTGGGGAAGGAAAAATGTAAGTCCCAGCTACAGGTCACTTCATATCCCTTTCCTCAGGCTTGCTGTATTTCCAAATCAAAACTCACAGGCAGAACAAATCAACTTGAACTACCGGGTAATAACCTCTCAAGGCCATTTTAGCTTCAGCCCTATGCAAGGCAAAGGGAGGTGTCTTTCCCCTTAGTATCTTCTTTTATGTTTTCTCCCCTTCCCCAGCTGCAATCTTACCTTGATAGTGGCTGTGATGGCAGGAACCAGGTGGCTTTTTTTATGCTGGGCTGCCATGGCATCTTGCTCTATATGATGTGTGAGTGAATGGCTATAACTGCAGATGGATACACAGGGGGGTGTTGTGCTTGTGATGGTACCTTTGATAACCTAAAATAATTTGCATGCGTGTAGCTACCTGGATGGGTCCCGACTGAGAGAGATACATACAAACCGGAGCTGTAGAGCAGGTTTACTGCTTATTGTTTGATACTGATTCGAGGTTGTGTGCTGCCACAGGGGCTACTCAACAGTATATCTAGGAGCAAGTGCTTTAGGTGTGATGATGGGGTGAATTGTAGGAAAGTAGCCTATGGAGACCTAAACTGGAGTTTGACCAGCACGCCTGGGTTAAAATCCCTGAAGCCAGAATGTATGTAAAAAAGAGCCAGCAAATCTTTATTGAAAGAGATTCAGATTCTGGTTTTATGCTTCCATTGTAATGATGGTATCTCCAGAAGCTCATAGCCCCTTTCTTAAACTTGGGCTTAAATTAAAGCAAGATATTTTGTGTCCTGACTCATCACCATTCACATTTTTGGTCATGCCCCTTCCTTGTGGTATATTTGTCCAAGGGCAGCTCACCCTCTCTGGCTTTCACTTCTGCCCACTACCTGCCAGGAAGGCTTTCCTTCCTTACAGTCCCAGAGTTTATAGGTCATTGCATTTCTGCCTTGGACAGTCAACAAACCTCACCCAGCTACCAAAATGCTGCAAAAAATACTTGCGAATTTCTCTTTCCATGCCTTGTTTAACCCTGAAATCTCAGCTCATGTAGCTGAGGCACGACACTGCCAAACGAATCTGGTGATCTCTACATGGGCTAAATCCTTTCTTTGCCTTTGTACCACTCTGCAGTCTTCACTCAGACTCTTCCTTCTTGAGATCAGCACTCTTTGAGGCAGGGATGTAGTTTTTTATAGTGTTGGATACTAGCATAGCTTTCAAAATAAGACATAACAATTGATGACCCAAAATGTGAATGATGATTACTCCCCTGATGGGTGCTGGCTGGCTGGATGTGCAGATGGAGAACAGTTTTGAAACTTTGATCCCTGACAGCTGGAAGTGACCTTTTACACTTTCTGGCATTGAGAAGAGCATCATTTACTGCACCAGCTTTTGCTTTCCTGGTGCAACTGGTGATGCTTTGCTCATGAAACACTGGGCAAAGCTTGGAGAGGGCCATGTGCTCACACTACTGGTTGGAAGCCAGAAGCCCAAAATTAACCCCATGGGAAAGTCAAGAAACATGAGGTTTCCTTCTAAACTAAACTAAAAAAATATAAACAACTAAAAAAATATATTTTTAAAATGTTTTCTCACTATCTTCTTAGCAAATTTTTAGATTTTTAGATTAAGGATCACCTTTTTTCTATTAAAAATCAGTAAAAAAAATTGAAAATCATTGACATCTGTACAGAACTGGCTTAGCTATTTTTTGCCCCTGTGGGAGAAATATCAATGCCACCCTCTCCCTGTGTTCACAGAGCGGTCTACTCCAACTGTTTTGTCAGCTTATCAACCTAAGAGAAGTATTCTGGGGCCCAGGGCAACAACTGTCTAATTTGCCCACAAATCAGGTCAGTCTTGTACGAGAGCTGTTAAAAATTATCAATCCACTAAAAAGAAATCTTCCCTAAGTAAATTACAAACTAGTTGTTAGCGTCACAAATTATCCAGTTCTATTGTATTTAAACCTTTAGAAGAGAAGGGAGATGCTGTACAAGCCTTCTCAGATTCTGGATTTGAACTGAAAATTTCCTACCAAATGTGCATATCTTCTACAGCAGCTAGAGCTGGTTATAAAATAGATACAGATTATTTGAAGTAGAAAAGACCAAAAAGACCAAAAGACTTTGTGGTTGTTTTTTTTTTAAATAGTCAGTTTAAAAAAATATTGACAAAGCAGTTCAGGATTTTCAACCACCTTCCCTACAACCTGGTAAAGCTTCATTGTTTACCATTTACATTTTCATGTTCAGTTTTCATTCTTTTGTTCTTTTCTGTCTCTTGCATTTCCTCTCTTCTGCTGTTTTTTGAGAGAAATAAATAATGAAGGAAATTAAGGAGTAATGAAAAATGAAAGAAATAAGGTAAGAGAAAGAAGGAAGGGAGAAAGGAAGGAAGGAAGGAAGGGAGAGGAGGCATGGAAGGAAGGTAAAAGTCAGCCTTTTGAGATACATTTTTGTAAACTCTATTTGAAAAGTCCAGCTGCTTTATTTTTTTTTCTTCTTTTCTCTTATCCTTGTGGCCTTCTGGGGAAGCAGGGCTGAGTTTCTTTCCTGGGCGTGAACGACAAGATGGAGTTGCTGCTTCTACGCGGCCAGTCCCAGCTGAGGAGAACGGAGCTGTCACAACTGCCAACGCATGAGCAGAGTGACTTGGGAAGTGCTATGGACAACCAGGGACTGGGAAGGACTTTTAATGACTGCTGGCAGGAGGTAGCCAGTATGAAAAACACCAAAGCTGAGAAACCTGAGAGGTGTCAGGGTGTTTCATAAAAATTCTGCTGCCCATGCAGAGAGAGGATGGACTCCTGCCTGTTTTAGGTCAAAGCAATATATGATACTGATGGGTCAGGTATGTGCATAGTCTTTTCCAGTCCAGACAAAGGACTTTGCAAAACCGTATCCCTCGTCAAAGGTTACAGTTTGGCTTACTTTGGAAAACAGTCTTCTCGCTACAAATGCCTGCCCCATGCAGGGCTGCCAAAGGCAGTTCAGGGTTTTTTTTGGGATTCACTGGAAAAGCAAAGAAATGCAAAGATGCTGAAGCCAGGGCACAGGATCAGAAAAGCAAAACTGTTGGGCCCCTCTGCAAGGAAGTGAAAGCCAAGTTCTTAAGGCAGGAGGAGCTGCACCCTTGGAGGGAGAGTGTGAAGATTGGAAGCGTGCTCTGCTGCTGTGGCTTGCTGACACCTCCGTTGGTGCAATTGCTCCGCTGGGGCAATGACACGTGCTTGTCTCCTGCAAACATCTCTCAGAGACTTTGTTTGAAAGTGGCTTGCCAGCTCTCAGCTGTTTCATCCCGACACCTTCACCGTGTGGCCGACATGGGGTCACAGCTAACACATCAATGGCGCACATTAACTAATTGCCCCATCTGAGTTCATCTGTTTGGTTTACAGGTTTCACTACAGATTTTATTACCCCGTGATTCAAATCCCAACCCTGCCACAGTTGCCAGGTTGTCCAGATGCTTACAAATGATAATAAATTAGAAATACTTAATGCTAAAGCTATTTACTATTATGTGAGGATAGAGACCTCCAAGTTGAAATACTGTGCCATGTGTGCTTCTACCTTGAGCTTGTTGTGGGATATTTGCCTAAAACTTTATTGTATTGTATTATTTTATTTTAAAATTTATTTTATTTTACTTTTTTTAATGGTCTCAAAGGTTGGAGCGAGACTCAGAACCTCAAGCATTTCCCTTCAGTTCTGCTTGGAGCACTTGATGCTCCTAAGTATAAACATCTGAAGGATTGCTAGACCCATTGTCTAAGGCAGGATACTGGGGCTGACTGCAGCAGTCTTCAGAAAGTGAGATGGATTAATTCTGTGTGTCTGATAGAGCTTTGCTGCAGCCATACCTACGTGTAGTGTATAAACCTCTGCCTACTTAGGAGCAATTTTTAAGGCTTCCGTTCAATGCGAGACGAACCCTGCACCTGCAGTGTTCACCCATGGGTATGGCATTGCTTGGTACATCTAAAGTTGCCTAAGGAGCTCTGCAGATTTCTCTTGAAAAATATTTCTGTCAAGTTTTGTATTCAGAAGGGAATTGTTTATACCAGATTCCTCCCCCAGCTATCAGACTTGTACAAGTCAGGCTGTTCCATACCCTCATTTCAGATCTTTGCGTACATGAGAAATACAGAGAGTGTAAAATCGGGCCTATGTTGCAAAGGAGTTTTATCAACACATAGTACAGATAAAACCCCCATCGTTAACAAGGTTTTAAAACTCTGCAAGGCAGGGAAGGGGTTAAAGCACCAGCACCTGGAAGCAGCTGGTAGGATGGGAGGAAGAGTGCAGAAATGGGACTTAAAACAAGGCTGCTGGGGCACCTCTGAGATGTTTGGGGCTGGTGCATCAGCATGCAGCTGGCAGTGACTGTGGGCCGGTCCTGGACGGAATAAGGGTGCTGCTTAGCAGGGCTGAGGTGGGAAATGGTGCCCAGGAGCCAAGCTGTGGGGTCTTTGTCAGTGCAGGTAAAACAGCAAACCTGAGGGAGCAGCTGAGGATGAAGATGGCGAAGGGGATGCTTGTTATTATGCAACACCAGTGTTTGATTTTTAGGGTTGAGAAAAAGTGCTAGTACACCTAGTTGTGTCGATAGCATTTCTGTGCCGATATATAAGGCTTCTGGGGTTTGGACAAAACAGTTTGAACTTTGTATTCTTGCATCCTTGTGTGCTCCCTGATCTCTCGGGAGGGACCTGTCTGTTTCCAAGGCATTAATTTCAAAATTTATGTGGCTCTGTCACCACCAGCAGTGGCTCCTAAACTCCTTTTTTTATGATAGTGGTAGTCTGAGCTGCTGTAAGGCTGGTGATCCTGTTGAGGTTTGCAGCCCCTTGTCCATGAGCTTCTTGTCAAGCTCAGGACAGAGGCAATCTCTTAGACCCTCAAAGCTCATTAGAAGCCACTTAGCAAACTAGATAGCCTATAAATCCTCCAGCTAGCTGTAATTTGATTTTTTGTGGTTGCAGTTGCCTAGCAGTGTTTGGCTACCTGCAGCGTGTGAAGTGACACAAGTTCCAGGACCATTTCTTACAAGACATGCATCTCTTGTTCTTGGGCAGGTTACTCGGGCTTGAGGGATTTCTTCAGGCTACTTATTTCTACCTTACCCCACTGCCATGGGCTCTACTCCTGTCTGGTAAATAGGTTGCATAAGACCACTTGTCTTGAGAGCTACTTGTCTATCTTGAAAGTTGACTACTAGTCATTTTGGTAACCTAGTTGGGGTATTTCTTGTCAAATATGGTGGCAGTGCCCTTCCATGTATGCAGAAACTTAGAGTTCACCCCAAGTCTCTGCTCCTTGCTGCTGCTCTATCCTTTCTGGGGCACTCCAGGTGTCTCCAGTGTAAGCACATAAATGTGCACAAATTGGTACATGGTGTGTAAAACACAAAGGTCTTCAAAGAAATGGCCTCTGTAGTCTACTTACAGATTAGAAAACAGCTGAGTCTCCAGTTCCAGTAAATTGCTCACTGATGTTTCTGTTTTTATCATATATTTATATATTTTTCAGAAACAGAGATCCCCCTGAAACCTTTAAGAGAAGCTCTGTCAATTTGTTATTTCAAGTCATGAGGCAAGTATGTTTTCTAGAGAGAAGGTTCATGACGACCAGTCTGGTAAACCCCAGCCCGTTTGGAAATGGACAGGTGAGCAATGCCACGTGTAGCACAGCCCTGGATCCCGGTGTTCCTCATGGATAGCACAGAGCGTTCGTTGCCTCTGGGACTTCACACAATGTTGAGTGCTGTAAGGTTTGCACTGTTTGGTCATAAATGCCTAGTGTTGTTCATTTAAAAACTGCAGAACCTCCATGTGAGCTTAGTTAATATAATGTTTGAGTTTTGTTAAACAGAGGATGCTTTCCAAAGTATGCAGAGAGCAGAGAATCTCTTCCAGCCAGGCTGGAGGGCTGTGCTGGGACATGGCTGGCGGTGCAGGAGACCAGGTGCAAGATTTGGGGCTCATAAACAACCTTCACCTTTGGAGTCCAGGCACACGTCATCAGGAGCAGCGAGTGTGGAGTCCAGGCTTCAGCCTCACTGTGTGCAAGGGGTTTGAATGCAGAGTCTGAAGCTGGAATTAAAAGCTATGCCAAGCGCTCCTCCAGTATGTAGTGGTCGGAAAATGTTGCTTGTATCATTATGAAGTGTGTGTACACTTTCTAAAAGGGTTTAGTTGAGAAAGAAACCAGAAGACACCAAACACATGTTTGTATAAAGCCTTTCCCTGAGTTAAGAGATGTCAGATATGAAGTTTATACTCCTAAACATGAGAGGAAATAGCCTTTGATTTAAATTTTCAGCAGGCCAAGTTATATAGCCTGCCCAGAGGGACTCTTGCAGCTCCGGAGAGTTGCACGCTGCCTGGGGCTGGGGGCTCACCTGGGGCAGGGAGTGCCCACCAAACCAGGCTGTTGGCGTACAGCTGATTACAGGTAAAGAAATAAAAGTAGTTAAACCAAACTCCATAAAATTGCCCACGTTCCACTTAGAAAATAGTCAAGACCCAAATACACGGCAGAAATGCACTTAACCACCTGAATCTGTATGGGGAAAAACCAGCAGGTATTTAAGATTGCCCTGCGGAAGGTACGGTGTCCGGGGCCGAACAGGATTACCCAGCTGATGTCCAACGCTGCCTTGCAGCCCCGTTTGCTCTGCTTCTGATTTAATCTGTATTAGAGGTAGAACCAGACTGTCAATCGGGATGCGGTGTTCGTCACAGTCTGGCTCGATTTCTCTTGCAGTCCAGCACAGGAAATAACGAATAGTCCTGTGGTAACTCTTTTTTTTGTTTGCAGGAGTTTTGTTAAAATATAACATATTTTATCGATCTGATTTCTGTGTCTGAACATTTTTGTTAGACTTACTTATGAAGAACGTCATGTTTTGTCCTCTGCCCTGTGTTCTCCAGCTCCTCTTTAAGAGAAGGTGACACCCCCGCCTGTTCATCTGCTCGTCTGCCAGGTCACCTGCAGTACCTGCTGAACCCGCTGGCCATTGCCAACTTCTCTAGACAGAGCAGACTCGCTCTCAGGTGTGAGCTCTTAAATGTCTGAAAACTGATAGATGTGCAAAGCAGGAAAAACGGTTCAGGAAAGAAAACCCATTGGGTGTGTTCAAACATTTAGTCTTGTTCAGTGTTCCAGCTCAACAGGCCTACACCTGTATGGGCTGCGCGGCCACGTGCGCCTCGTTTGGAGCCAGCCCTTTGCTCAGGTTTTAGTGAGGGGGAGGAGGAGGGAGATGATGGCACTCATCAGGGGGCATGGAGGCATGGCCTGAAGCCATGGAGGGAGGGGAGGGGAGGGGGGAAGGGAAGGGAAGGGAAGGGAAGGGAAGGGAAGGGAAGGGAAGGGAAGGGAAGGGAAGGGAAGGGAAGGGAAG
>JAVJGJ010000047.1:109980891-110032324 GCA_035590215.1 Microhierax caerulescens
GGGACGGGACGGGAAGGCAAGGGAAGGGAAGGGGCGAAGACAGAACGGTGGTGAGGGTGAAGGCAAAGAGCTGGAGTTACTGCAGAGCAGGGACATGCGTGCCTGTAGAGAAGCCAGCTTTGTCAGTTTTGCTGTGTCTTGTGCCATATTTACACAGAAAAGGCTGATGCGTTGTTGGGGGGAAAGGACTGTAGCAGTAAGACAAAAAAATAAGTATCAACCCAGAGTTGAAACAGTCACGTTTTTTAACATCTGGAGGAAAAAAAAGAGTGTCAAAATAAAGATTCTGCCCAATGTTGAATGGTCATTTTTCTGTGAATGTATCAAAACTTAATTAGCTCCTGTAGAAGCTTTGGTATTGATGCAGGGTAATGGGAAAACATAAGATGTAAACCAAGAATATTTATAAAAATGCTATTAAAGATTTCTCTTTTCCAGAAGTGACAGATTAACTAACAAAATAATCCCTTTTATTGAACAAATTGGTTAGAAAAGTATGGTGTCTGGCTTCCTTCCAACACCAATACTACTATTAACAGCAGCCATGGAATTGATGCCAAATTAAAAGGAGAACAGTCTGAGCCCTGAGTGACAGAAGTGGCCTTCTGCCAAGAAAGGTAAGTATGAATGCACGAGGAACATTTTCTTCTTGTTTTTGTATTTACATTTGGCATTAAGAAGTCACCTAAGGGCTGTTAACATCTGAGGTGGTATAAATCTAAACAGGTAAAGGACAGATTTTAAAGGCATTTCCCAGCAATTCATCTTGAACACACAGCTACCAAGTATTCTCACTCTTTGAGTGCAGCGTCACAAATAAATTATTGTTCCACATTTTTATTAGCATTTCATTAGAAGTAAAATAAAAAATGTTTGACAAACCATATTTTTAAAAGTTTCTGAGGATAGGTTTCAGGCACGAGAGGGATTTTTTGTTTATTTTGTAAAAAGGCTAGGATGTGAGAGCTCTGAGGCGTTCACTTTTTTAGCACTGAGGATCCTGCTCCCCTCCTGTTGAGCCCTTTTTCTATTTTCCACGTATACCAGAGATCTCAGTAGGTCTCTTTCTTGAGGAAGGTGCTGGCCACTGTGAGGAAAGGAGTTGAAATCCAGCCATGAATAATAAATGTTTGGAAAACAGGTGAGAAATCACTTTTGCCCAACAGCTGAAACTCTACCAGTGTACTTAACACTACAGATCAGATCTTCAACTGCCATAAGCTGACTTCTGTGGAGCTACTTTACTTCACGCCAGCTAAGGATCTGGCCCCGTATGTCTGATTTACTGGTGACTCCAGTCCAGTCTGAGAGCAAATTATGGTGCATATTGAACGGCTGCTTCCCAGAGGTCAGATGGACCAGTCTAACAGGACTGGTCTAACAGGAGGGCTCAGGCTGCCTCTGATCTCACACCTCCAAATACACTGTGAAATACACTTCACACACTGTGAAAATAGTCACGGATGTGGGAAGCGATTACATTGTGATGCATACACCTACTTCTAATCCCCAACAGCCTCTACTTGTCATTTCACTAAAAATATGTTTTCTGGAGTGACCATTCTTATATAGAAATTTCTGAATCCAGTTCATGATTCTGGCGTTGAGGGATTTTTTTTTTTTTTGTTTCCAATGAAAGAGGGTTTTTTTTTCCCCATTTTTTATTTTCATTGGATTGGATGTAAAAGAAAATTTTAGATGCTTGTTTCAGGAAAGAACAGCACTAAATATAGTTCTTCCAAGAAGTGTGGTAAACATCTGTCCAGCCATCCACCTATCTGTCCTATCTTCCCAGAAAGACTTTTTAAATTAGATTTTTTAATTAACAGATTATTTTTTTTTTTAATCGGTATAAAGTTCATTCTGGAGCTCTGTTATACAGGTAGATATAGTAGAATTTTGTAAACGATAAAGAAGATTGGTTCTGATGAACCATAGAAATCTTAGGAGATGTTGCTTAAGAGCTTAAGTCCCAGGCTCACTTTGCAAGTATTGGTGCAGGTCCTGCAACGTTGTGGCTGTGTGTCTTGGCGTTGAGAAGACCCCCAAGCACCCTGCAGCTGCACAGAGCCCTGGAGACATCGAGGGTTAAGGCAAATGCTGATGCCCTAGAACAGCTCCGGGGTTTTGTAGGGATGTCTCAACCTGGGCAGGAAGGAATATGTATTTCCACCTCTGCTCACAGGGTGGTTGTGGCCCCAGTAGGAGGCTCAGCCCATAACTGGGAGAGAAGTAAGGAAGCTTGCAGGGAAAAACCCACTGTGAACTGACTGAGCTGCCAGCTGTGTGCCTGACTGTCTCTGGGACTAATGACATACAAAATCCTGATAAATCTGCAGCTGAGGAACAAAAACCTGAACACGAAATCCATATAGTCAAACTCAGATAGTGGTATATTTGAAATTTTTATATTTAAATTCCCAAACCCTCAGAGATGAGCAGAAGCCCACTCCTGGTGACAGGTCAGGACAGATCTGCAAGCTGCTAGGGAAAAGTCTTTCGCTACTATTTACAATCTTTTTTTTTTTTATACTATTTTTATATACTAATATACTAAAAATATACTATTTTTATACTATTACAATCTTACTATTTACTTTTATGGGTTGGTCAAAATGTTTCTGTTTCTGGTGTTGACAAAAATGTTGAGATCCGAATACTGACAACCTAATGCCCATTCAACAAATGGAACTTATTTGGTGAAGGAGGGTTCAATGCACATGCAACCCCAAGGGTATCAATGGCATAACAGAATGGTGATCATAGTTTCTACCATAAAACCTAGAAACCAATTCAACCCATAAAAACCCCAAACAAGCTAACAAACAAAATCAACCCTGAAATCTGTTTAACTATAGCAAGTCCTTTTAACTAAACCCTTACTTAGTAAGTAGCCAGCTCTGCCCTCAATATATTCTTGTTCTGAGCAGGATCAGAGGTGTTGGTGCCAGGAGTCAACATACCATGAGAGTGTCTGTTTTTTTTCCGACTGAATTGGACAGCAGAAGTGCAGATTTTCATACAGGAGAGCTCTCCTTGTGCTTTCCAACCTTCTTGGATGGAACAGCAGAAATTTTGGATAGCATCTGGGTTATACTGGCACTCCCAAACACTTTTCCAGTCCAAACCCAGTATCCAAAGCATCTGAGGTTTGCCCATTGCTAATATGTTTAATCTGATCTAATCTGTTTTTTATTTAAACAGGGATTAATTGCATTTCTTTGTTCTTTGGTGACTTGATGCTAATCATATGCAGCACACTCCTTAGGATCAGTTACACAAATGCCTGAATTGCTACCTTAGAAGATGAAAAACATCTGGGAGAGGAAGTGTAGCAAAGGGGAAAGGAAAAAAAAAAAAAAAAAAAGAGGCAGATGGCTGTATCTAGGGGCCTTTGCTGTTGTGGCAGGAGCAATTTCAAAACAACTCTGCAGGTTCCTCTTTCTGTTTAGAACTTTGTGGTTTTTTGCCTTTTGCCTGAAGCTGTGGTGTTGCCCGAAGCCTAAAATAACCCAAAACTCTGGCTTTTTGGAGCTAAACTTAGGGTAATTGGCAAGTCTACACTCAAACCTTACTAATTCTGTTGTGGGAGATTTCCTGCATATCTTAGCACTGACAAAATCCCTAAGCATCCCACAGCTATGCAGAGGGCTTGTGGCATTTCAAAGTTAAGGCAAATGCAGAAAACGAAAGAGAGACTGTAGCTTGAGCCTAAGCAGAGTGAAAACTGGGGCCAGGATGATGCTGTGAAGTCCACTCCTGCCCTCTAGACTGGGCTGTTCAATGTGCAGGTGATGTTATGTGCTGTTAAACATCGAGGAGAAATGTCCATCAAGTCAGGACACCCACAGGTTGGACCACAGTTCAGACATCCATAAGAAACAGGCCTTTAATGTTGTCAAGAGACCTCAGTATAGCCCCTAACTGAGCGGTGCTGACACACAGCTTTTTATTGAACCTGGCTTTCTCAGTGGCTAAGGGAAATGGCTTTCAACATTTTTCTGACTATGGATCTGTGATGGCTTTCCAGGGTGTCTGCAGAGAGAATTAAAGCCCATGCATGACAGATTGGCTTTTCGTATGCTGCCTTAGAAGTGGTCCATCTATGCCTGGGGGTCCACTGACTGTCAATGGGATACCTTCAGTCTAGGGGAAATCCTGGTCCTAGTAAAGCCAATGGCAAAATGATGGGTTCATAGTAGTCAGAACTGAAACCTCAGCAACTCCCGTGGTGTTCAAGGAAAAAAGAAAATGCTTCATTTCATGACTGGATAGGAGGCTCAGCAATGTAGACAGATTGTCTTGCAGCAATGCCAAAAATATCACCTGTGTTTTACAGGAATAAGTAAAGGGAGTCCAACAGCCCCATCTCTAAAGTGTGGCAGAGTAAAGCAGGAGGGAAACTTAGATCATCTCCATGACAATGCACAGCATCAGCTCAACTGACCGGGCATGGATTGCTTTAAAGGAATTCTGTGGGAAAATCAGAGTACCCTTCACACAACTGTCGGTTAAAAGGCTAACGAAGTGTCCAACATTGCCCAGTGTCTCAAAGCTAAACTAGAATTGATTAGCGTTCACGATATTTGAAATGAATGTTGTAATACTGTCCAAAGTCTACCTTACTTGCAAATGTATTGGCTGTCTCACAAAGCCTGAAACAGCCTGGTTGACAAGTCTTATTTCATGTATGCCCTTGAGTATGCAAAATATTTAAATCACACTGTGCATGGTTAACTGTATGTTTTTCCATATGTTACTTTAGTAGAAAACTAAACTGAGGCTTACCTGCAAGAAGCAGCATTTCAGGATGTCAGCATATTCATACCGACCGCTGCTCTTGCATAGGTCAGCAGGAATGAGCACTTAGAAAAACTCTCTTAAGCTCTGGTATCAAGTGCGTGTAACGATGTTTATTTAACTCCCAGAGGAGTTCATGAAGCTTAATTAATGCCAGCAAATTGGTTTAAGATCTTTGAGTGAAAAATGATATAAAACTGTACAGAGTGTGGCTTGTGGCTATTGCTAGTGCTTCAGAGCTGAGGGATCTCCCCAGGCTCTGAGCTGAACTGCGGAGCAGGGTGAAGCGTAGAAGAGCGTCTGGGTCTGTATATACGCTTATACTCAGTATAGACTCATGACCCGTGTCCTCTGCTGATGCTGCAGGTTGTCTGTCAGGCTCCAGGCTGACCCACTGAGATCAGGAGACGAAGGTGCTGGTCCTGCAGGGTCTCGGTCTGCCTGTATGAAGGAGATGTGTGCCAGCTCTCCTGCCCACCAGATACCTTTGGGTTGCTGTCGGAATGTTTTGGTTATGAACAGCCATAGGTGTGGTCTGGAGAACTGGCACAGGCTGCTCTGTTCAGCTGAAGAGACCTGCCTGCCCCAGGTCCCTGGTGTAGCTGGCTCTGAAGGAGCAACAGGGATGGGGAGAAAGAGCAAGAGGTGCCCCGAGCACCCAGGAACACTTTGCTTCCCTTTTCCCTGCCTTTGTTATCCAGAGGGCAATGAAGCTTCACGGCATCCTTTTGCTCCAGCCTGCACGTGAATGACAATACAACATACGCCACAGAAATATCACATCAAATGTGGGGGAGGATAGTCATCTATGAACTTCGTGATATTTTGCAGTGAATCAGATCCAATGCTTATACAGTCCGCTTAAAAGCCAAACAAACCTTTTTTTGGTTTTTGGTTTTTGGTAAAACAAAATTTAATTGAGACTGGCCAGAGGAAGGGAAAAACATCAGAAGCAAATAGCTGCAAATGTAAAGTTGCTTATGTTGGAGCTTCTCTGGGCTTTTTCCTGAGTCTTTTCAGTTAAATCTGCACATTCTTTCTCAGGCATTTCCTTAGAGCATTGCAAAGGTTTGGACTACCCAGAGATCATAGACTTACTAGGTCTTGTATGTAATGTAAAGGAAAGCTTGGAGTAGGTTTAAAAATAAATTATTATCTATATTAAAACCCATCCCTATCAACTCTGAGCACTGTTAAATGACTGAGAAATTAGGATGGCGTGGTAGGCCAGCTGACTGGCATGTTTCAACCCACAAAAAAGTAAGGAGGGAAGTACCTGATCTGAAAACCTGTAAAGATGGTGCTACATTAGCTTCTCTCTTACAGAACTAATTAAGGAGCTCTTTTTATCTTACAGCGGCAAGCACTGCATATGAGTGCTCCATAAAACTCCTTAAAGACCCTCTACCTCAAGACATCTCTGAAAGCTGACACAATGGTAAAGAGTGGTGCTTGAGAAGGTTGTGTTGTATGATTGAATTTCCATTAAGATAAATTGCATATGAAATAACTAATTGATTATGTATCCACCCCGGAAATATTTGGATTCCTGTAAGCAGAATGAGGGGTCATTGGAAGATCAGACTGATATAAACCTTCTTAAAGGTACCCATGGGTTTAATTCTGTGGGTTAACAAAAACAAAGCTAATGGCCTGTGAAGGTTGTCCATTTACAGTAGCCACAGATCCAGACAGTATCACAGTCAGACCTGAAGGTGTTTCTTGTTCATGTGGGCAAGCACTCAATGCCTAGAGACCTCTTTCTTTACTTTGGGAGCTTTCAAACACACACCTTATTCAGAAAATTATTTGCATTTTTACAGAACACACGATTAGCTGCAGATCTATGATCAGCAATTTTCTTTAACCGCTGTGTAAACAGGAACGATCCCTTAATTAGGGGTACAATATGGGGTGGCACAGAATGTTGCTATCTAGCAAAGTTTCTGAATCCTCCAACTGATACTTGATAAGTCCCGGTGGATTTCAAACTTCACATTTATAGGATATGCTGCACTTTACCTAAATGTCATAAAACAGGCTAACACGCAGCACCTAGGGGAACACGAAAAGCAACCTAGTTATAAATATTTGAGTTACACTGTAAATTGTACACCAGAGGCAAGAAAGCAGAAACTCCCCAATTCAAGATGAGCAAAGCTGGTAAATGTGAAGCAGGGGACTGCGTGATGCCAGAGTGCATTCCTCCCGTTTGACATCCAGTGGGAATGAGATAACGATTGCTTCAGAAAAGCCCGTTCCTTATCACTGTCTCTTTGGCTCCACTTACCAGGTTAAACCTTAAGGGACGATTATTTTGAATTTCAAACCCAAATATTTTATTTTGGTTTTCACTTACTTTTAAAAGTATCTTTGGTTCTTGGCTTCACTCATGTCAAAAAATTGGCTGGGAGGAATTCTAACCTGATAAATCCAAGAGAATAGCAAGGACCCTGTGCAAGGCTTTGTTTTTGTAACATCTGTTGTTCTTTCCTATCGTGAAGAGCAGATAATAGTGACTTGTTCCCCATTATACTGTATTTTCCTGGGGTAAAAAAGTATTTTTGCTTGTGAAGAATGAAAACCACTATGTAGGATGATCCGCCATGATGGAAGACTTACAATTTTCATTCTCCAGAAACCGGGGCAACATTTGAGGGGCTGTGCTGGGCATCAGAGGAGGCAGGATTTGCTCCCCGAGTGCAATGGGAGGCTGGTTTGGAAGAGTCCTGGGAGGTCACCCGAGTGTGTTGTGTCCTGTCTCGAGGCCTGATCCAGCTTCTCATACGCTCGATGGAGGGACTCTCTTCATTTTTGAGTGGAAGCCCAAATCACCTTATTTAAAGGTAACAAGAAAACCATTAAGCAAATACACCAAAGCAAAATAAATCAGTTCAGCCAGGAAAACAGTACACTTTTTTCAGTTTTTATGTCCTTTGTAATGTTGCTGACAAATGTCTTGTGCTTAACTTCCTTTATTGCCTTTTATTTTGAATTAACAGCCTGGTTAGTTTAGAGATCATGTATGTTTCCTTATTATTTAGGACATATTTTTTATGTCGTATATGGAATTTTTGGACTTTTTCCCCAATGAATGTGAAGCTGCCGTCACCTCCATGGTTTCAGTCTGGTCATAGTTAGGATTTTTCAGACCACACACAGGCCAACTTCTTACTTTTGGCAAGAAACAGACAACTGGGCTCATAAATTATATTCATAAATATTTAGTGTACTCATATATGTGTGGCTTTCTAAATAAAGAGGAGGAAAACCAAGACCTGAGGAAACCTGGTAATTCTGGGGGAAGAATAATTTATTTTGTCAGGAAGAAAAGCCTTCTACAAAATCTGTAAAACTATAATTTACTCCTGACGTTTAAAATAAATCATGTTTTTGTACAAGTATAATGCGAATGAAACTACTTCCAGAAAATCAGTATGGGCTTTGACCAACAGAAGTATTTGAAATATTGAACACTGGAAGTATTCAGCAATAGTGAACAGCGTAGGACAGCATGATTTATTGTGCCAGGAGAGAGACTATCTAATCATATAGATCCCTTTCTCAAGAGTGGGCAGTGGTCTCTTTCTGCACGTGACCTTTCTCTGTTAAAAGGGAAAATGGTCTATGGAAGTAGTGACAGTGGCTTGAGGCTGGTGGGAATAGTGCATGCGATGGGATGCCACCAAGGAAAGAAACTTTCCCGGGCTCCTCCCGTGAGCTCATCTTAGCCACACGCTCACTGTGCTCAGTTCATCTTTCCCAACTCCTGCAGAAAATAAAATAACTTTAGCTTTCCTTTTTGTGTTTTTCTTTTTTAAAAAAATTATCATTTCTTATTGTGTTGATAAAAAGATGGTCTTCCTGTCTTATTTCTTTATGCAGAAACAGTCGAGTTAGGACACCTCTTTTCTGCAATTTTGCTAACAGAATTATTACAGTGAAGAATAATAATATGAACAACACAGCAGCACACAGCTGCTAATAAATTGCTTGCTGGTTTTGGACCAACCTAGCTCCTGAAAAACGCAAAGTGTCATCTAAGAAAGATAAGATGTCTTCATACAATCACCGAATGAGTCGGGTCTTTAAAGATCATTGTGGGCAGGGACATCTTCCACCGATCAGATTGCTGAAAGGTCCGTCCAAACTGACCTTCGGTTCCTCTTGACCCCAGGTCTGGCTTTGGTTTGGCCTTTATGAGAAGGCTTATACCACTTCCCCAGAAGAACTTAGCTTCTGACAGTACCGGTGGTTCAATCTGTACTGTTTTGTTTGCCTTTGTGGCATACTGTAAAGTTTTACAGATTGGAGACAGGAATGACAGCTATGCCCAGGGCAGGTTTGTTCCCTACAGTTTGAACATCATCTTGGTTTTAAGTTAAAACTAGTGTCATAAGGCCTGCAAAGAAGTCTCTCCTCTCATCTTCTTGTTAAAATCCCCCTTTCTTAATATGATTACATCACATTTCCTATTTTCCACCAAATCCTATCCGAAACTGACCTAAATTGTTTGGTCACCCTCTATCATGTGGATAAAATATTTGTGAGGCAAGCTAAAAAGGGTCAGGGGAGATGTTTGTGCACAGGACCCTGTCAAATTGCAGGAGTGGAAGAGTTCAGAAGACATATGTGACCAATTTTCATGGTTAGCTGATAGGAGATCAGTTGCCTGGGGTAAGAGCCGAAACTCATGCATCAGTGAAAATTATCACACCCTGAATCTCTGGCCAGATGTGCACCCCTCATCTGATCCTGTATTATTTTCAGGTGTCCATGTCGTTGTCCAGGTATTGGAATGGAAGGCTTTGAGACATACCTTTGGAATATATTTCAGACTCAGACATTTGATAGGGCGATGAGAAACCTTTTTTCCTTCCCTCCTGCCACAGTGCTGATCATTGATTAAATGTATTCAGGACATGCAAAAAGCTGGTCACCGGATTTATAGCAGTGTAAACAAGAACAGGGCAGCCTGCTCCGTCACTACAAAGCTGAGGGCTAAGGTATGAGAACCGTGAATAATACTGTTAACACACATTGAAGCCACTCCATGTTAGTCCTGGGGGCTCCTTGTTTTATAGATACAGCCAGTAGAAATATGTTTCTTCTGCAGAAGAAATGATATAACCTTCAGAAGTGTTACCTATCCACATTCAAGGGGTATGTAGGGCCCTGGGACAATATTCTGAAAAGTCTGGCTGGGTGGGAGGAGAGGGCACAGGGTACATAGTCTTCATGCTTTGTCCCTGTTGTTATAGCGATGGCCATCTCAAGCACTGCTTATGAACTCCTGTTGTGTGATGGGCTGGTAATTAGCCTGGTGGGTCATGGGGCTGAGGGAAATCCTCAGCCCCTTAACATTAACCTTATGACACACCCTTGAAAGGTGGTGTAAGAAAGCAAGTAAAGTATTTGAAGGCTTGGGGTGAACAAAGCCCTCTAGGTATCCCAGTGAGGAAGGGAATCTGGGGTTCAACTCAACATGAGAGGCATGACCCTGTGGGGAGATCAGAGGGAAGAGATGTATATTCTACTCAGGCAAAACTTAAATGGATCTTACTTAATAGTAGTTATGTGTTCTGATCTGCGTGGCACTTAGTAAACTTAAATGGAGGGATGATCTCTGTACTAGGTGGATCAGTGCACTTCCTGCCCAAAGAACCTGTAAAAGGCGTAAGAGAGTGCAGAACTGGCTTCATTTGTTATGTACCTATTTAGTATTTCTTGGAATACTGCTACATGATTTCTCATTAACTCCCAAGAAGCCTCTTGGGTCCCCATTCCCTGGCTTCTGAGCTCAGGCTCAGGTAATTCTTTGATAGTGTTTGACAGTGACCAGTGGTACTAGTCAAGAATATGATATCCTCATATCACGTTCCCCTGTGCTCTATTTACTGTGTTTATTTAAAAAAAAAACCCACCCACTTCTGGCCTTTAAAACACTAGACTAGAAAGATGAAGAGCATGTCTCGGAGTTTCAAATGATACGTAAGGTTGATTAATAGTGACCTAAAGGGTCAACTGAAATTTAGGGCTAGAGTTTCTAGTAATGGAGGAGAAAATTGCTGAAAAGCAAAAATCCTAATTTTCCCCCTTTAGGCACAATAATAGCCATTGTCAAGTTTCAGAAATATAATACCGTGGCGCTGTCTACTGAAGGGAGCCGCTGAAAGCCCTATTAGTAAAGTCATAGGGAACAGGACTGAACAAATTTGGGGAAGGTACCCTGGGGAACAATCAGGAGGGTGGTGAGATGATCTGAGGGCTCTTTTGATCTCTGCTATTTCTGATTTTAAACCTTGGTATTACTGCATCTCCAGGAGCGAAGCAGCAAAATAGTTGGAGGTATGGAAGAAGACAAGGAGACATCTGCTACTGTGAGAAATAAAGCCAAGTATCAGCAGGTTTTTGGATTGGAACAGGTGAATTTCTGCTGTAGACCTATGGAGAGAGCTATCTTTAGGGGTGAATACTTGGAATAATTGCCCAAGGGGCCAGGACATGGGCAGAGGGTCATACTGCACTAAATTGGGTAGTGCTGAAAGTCATCTAATACGTGGAAAGGGAGAAGGGCCCATGCCTTAACCTCCGCCTGAGGTCCCCGTAAATCTGAAGCTGACTCTGCCTGCGAATGCCAGGGATGAGAGGAGATGGGGAGAAGGCAAGCCTTGTCACGCCCGCACTCCTTATTTCATTCCCATCACTGCTGCAGCTCCCGTCTCTTGAGGACTGACACCATTCTTCTCGTTTCATACCCCAGGATGAGGTTGCAGATTTACCAGGGCACACCGTGGGCAGGGACAGAGTGCTGCCCATCAGCTTCACCGTATTTCCATCTCCTTTGTGTATTCCGTGAGTGAGCCAGCACAGCTTAACCGGCGAGGCTCACACAACGAATAAATCAGCGTAGCGCTGTTGGAGCTGCCGTGATTTACGCAGCTGAAATCCTTGTGTCCATATAGTCACTTTGCTTCTCTAATTTATTGACTTTTTGTCCTTTTGGCTTGACTCTGCCTTCCGCCAAGGGTATCACGCTGCCATTCCCCCTTCATAGTATTTCATCACAAAAAAGAAAGTCACTTACTCTCTGGGGTTGTTTGATGTCTAAGAAGTCTTTCATCTCCGTGTTGCTATTTCATGATAAGAACCAAGGTATTCTGGATGATATTACAACCTAAAAAACACTTGTAAAATATGTAATTATCCAGAATCACCTGTTTGTAAGCCCTCCCAACCTGAGAGTTCTAGGTCGCAAAGAGGTATCTGGAGGCAGTCTTTCCTTGATGAAGGAAAAATAACAACTTTGGGAGAGGAGGTCCTCAAGGGCCTAAACGTGGAAATTGACCCCACAAATAGGAATTGGTTACATTTAGGATGTTTAATGAATTTAGGATATTTATGAAAATACTTCTGTCTTCTGACAGAACCATGTTACATGGCTGTGCATCTTAATTGAGTCCATAAGCAATCAGATGAGACTTTTATCTTTGACATAAATATTTGTGGAAACATCAGAATGGTAGGTGTTTCATCTGAAACTGAGTCCAGAAAGATAAACTGGGACTGGCATGTGACTCAAGCATGATTTTTACCCAAGTATGGCAGGAGGAAATAATCTGTCAATATATCGTATTATGGGATGGTATGGTTAGTCACACCTATGTTTTTCATCCCAAGTGGAGGTAGATAGGTGAAAAGGACAAGACAGACATGAAAGACATTTCAGGTAGAGGTCGCAGACAAGACAGACAGAAGAAGAATGACTGGGAAAGAGGGAGAGAGAAGGAATTACTGTTGAAGCTGATTGGACAGGTTCAAGTTCCACTTTGTCTTAGTGTAAATTTTGAATAGTTCCCCTGGGCTCACATGGTGGTCTTTAAGGGATTATGTTGGTGCAAGGAAAGTCAGAGGCAAGGTCATGGTTTCATGTAGATGTCATCCCACTGAAATAAACAGCGGAATTTAACTGAGTTTGATAGTCACTTTTACTCTTACTTGGGTTTTAATATAAAAAAAAATATTAAAAGAATAAATGTCATCTCTGAGTTTAGCCCCATCATGCAGTCTGCATGTCATTGATTCCTCGTTCAGTAATTAACCCAGGACAAATCAGGGATACCTTATTATTGTTATTATTAACAACCAGAGCTGGGCCTGATAGCATTATGACCTGCATTTGCATCTTACTGTTCCAGTGTAATTGGAGAAATAACCCCAGTGTGATTGATAATCCTTATATTGCTACAGTACTGGAGAAGTGGCCGGCAATAAGATGAAGATTTTAAAATATCATTACCACCACTGGTGTCTGTTTGTGAAACAATCATAACATTTTATGATTTCTTGTTTCCCAGCTATTAGTTGCCACCACCTTCATATTGTAGTTCACCTCCTATATTTGGGAAGGAAATGGTCCAGAGGACTTTCCTGGGGTCAGTTTACCATTTGTCAGTTGAATGATGGGGACAAAAACCCGAGAGGAGGTGTCTTTGTAAGATGCCATAGCTGTTATAGGAGCAAATACCTTGGGCATGTTGCGTTTTTGCATGACTTCCTGAATATTCCTCCACCTGTGCAGGGCTGAAAGAACAGGCTGAACACTATTTTCTGCTGCTGCAAAGCTATTTCACATCCTGCTTGCAGAAACAGTAATTTCAGTTAACAGCCTTCCAGTCAATAAACATTGGAAATATTTAGAAACCAAAGCTCATGGGGGCTGCAAGAACTGATAGGCTGCAACTGCCTGATTTGGTGAATCCAATACCATCAGAAAACCATCTATCATTATTATTACCATTAATAAAGACCAAGAACATTGTTAATATTGTAGATATTATTAATAACCTAAACAAAAGATAAGGATAACAATTCTGTTTTAATATAGAGATGGCACCTATACATTTATGCATGGCTTAAATCCCAGTCCCTTACATTGTAGAATTTCATCTCCCTGTGCTGGGTTGTCACGTATTTCATGGTGCTTAGGCAGACCTTTTAGTTAACCATAAGTTTGGTAGCTTCTCCTGATTCTTAATTACAGCAGTAAAATGTTTGGAACAGGCCTGCTTGTCAAATGTTTTAAATACCAACTATTTTAAATTGGTTTGCTTTATATAAATATGTTTGTCAAGTCACAGAAGCAGGGAACATATGTGATCCATTTTACAAGAGTGAAATCTAAGGATTTACCTAAGGACACAGGAATTTTGTGAGGTAATATTTATAAATGTCACAGGTGTTATGGTAATTGTAAATTGCTAGCCTTACATCATCCTTCTCTAATTGGCTTTGGGTTCTGGTCTCTGCACAGTTATCTGAATGTTAGTAATTCCATATCATGCTTGAAAGCAGAGAGAAACAACTATTTTAACCAGGGAAAAAACAACGTGAGTGACTGTTCCTGCATGCCTTCCACTGTGCTGTGGAGATGTGAGCTGGGAGGGCACTGCTGGGGTTCCAGGGGCGCCTGATTTCCATACAGGTGACACTGGGTTGTGGTGCATCACAGTGTATCCCACTGCTCGCAAAATGACCTGAATAAATCGTAGCCATGAATAAATCGTGGTGTATAACACCCAGCTGTTGTCTACTCAGCAGAAACATTAACTCCTTATATTAATTAAAGTCTGTGATGTAAAAATTCTCAGATGTCACAAAACGTAATGGTAAGGCTCCTGTTAAGTCAGCTGTAACTGTCCCTTATTCCTGTGCTATAAAGGGACATTGGAGAAAGGGAAGCGGAAATGTAAGTATTGGATAAATAGAGATGCCATTTAAGTCCTGAAAGCACATAAATACATGTTTATTTTTAAGACTGTGATTTACCCTATCCAAGCCTAATAAAGTGAATGGAACCATTCACATGTGCAAAAGTTATGCACATGCTTAAGGCTTTCACTGGACCAAGGATTCTCTGTCCTTTGAGATTTGTAGAGAAGTAGATTCTTAAATGTGAAAGGACCTTTGTCTGTTGCCAGAAGCACACCTATCTAGGTTATTTTACTAGATTTTAGGAACCTTAGAACCTTTACCCCTTCTCTATTCTGGTTGAATAATTAATGAAATTATGTCAGAAAATTTGCTTCACTTCTTCATTCCTTAATTTCTTGGACCTATTCCTAACTTCTTTGCATACCCCCTTCAAATCAACAGAAGTGCTCTCACAAGCAGGATTTATGCCTTTTTTATTAATAAAGGCATAGAAGTACTACTTTAATTTAGAAAATTCAGTTTGCACAAACCTGTAGGTCGTTGCCTTTGTGACAGGGCTAATCTTATGTCAAGCTACTAAACAACATGTTACGCTGGGCTTTTTAACATGCAGCTCATTGTGGATCAGAAATTAGGTTCTTCTTGCGAGTAGCAGTATCTGCAGACCCTAAATTTAAAATGAACAAGTATGTTCTCCGTAACTTTATTAAATGTGTTCAGCTGAAAAATAAATAGAGGTCTAACTTCACGTGCACTTGCATGCCTTGTTGTGAGGAAGGTCAGCTTTCTTCCACTTGCATTTAACAGGCTTTAATATTGGAAAAAACCCTGGATACTGAGAAAAGCAAATTAGTGTCTACTTCAACAAGTGTACAGAATTACCTTTCCATTCAAACCGGCTTTTGCTATCTGTTCATTTATTAGTTTGTCTATCTCAAGGGAGAAAAGTTAGGAGGAAAATGAAAAAGAGCAATTAACATTCAGAATGTTGGCTGCTATCTTAGGAACCAACCCAAAATTTAGAATCCAAGGTGATAGTTGGGGGATTAGCTGTAGCAGTCACGTTAAATAAGGGACAGTCAAAGCAGGAAGAAAAAAAGCGCCTTCTGTCACAGACCCACATATATTTAAAAACTGAAAGGTGTAATTTATTAGGGCATAAAACGTAATTTAGATGTGTCACATGAAAGAAGCTGAGTGCAAATCAAAACACAGATGCAGAGCCGTACAGCATTGTAGTAACCATTGCAGCTGCGTTTTCTGGATAAGCTAAAGAAATGTAAAACTTCTTAGTGCGTGATACTGGCAAGTGATCAGAGGCTTTCATTATCTCTCCTTTGGTGCCTGCCATAGACGGGGGATACTCATGTAAGACTGGAATATCCCACTAGCATATCTGAGATCTCGCATCCCCAAAATCCTGGGCATCGGTGTGACTAGTTGCCCTAGAGAAATCGCATAGACCATGAATCAAGGAACGCACCTGAAGCCTGGGCATTTAAAGTAGGAAAGTAACAAATTATTACATTAGTTTATGTGCAAATGCTCAAAAGGGAAATATGTGGGTGGGCTCTAGGGGGTCTGCAGTGCTGCAAGCACAAGGGGGTCCCATGAGTACGGGAACGTGGGACCTTCCCACAGCGAGCTGATCCGTCCTACACACCGCGCAGCGCGGTACCTGCTGGTGTCCCTGCGATCTGCCGTGCTGTGTCTCTGCCTGTCCATAGGCAGCCGCTGGCTTCTGCTTTGCATTTTTTTTGTGCTTTAGTTCAAGGGCTGTCTTTTGAATCACACATTTGACTTGTAAGTCATACATCAGCTGGCACATGGGGTTCCTATCACGCACCACTAGTGGCTATTGGTACCGTGGCAACATAAATAGTATAGTTCACCCTCATTCTACTCAAAGTGCTAGATGTTTTCCCAAGCGCTTTTTGAATAATTTATTTTTACAAAAAACAACTTGATTTCATGTTAACTAAAATTTCAGACATGTTTTTCTAATTAAATAGATTTGTTTGCAGCATGTAAAAATAAATCAAGATTTCCAAACCCTTTAGCTGGCTGGATCTCCAAAGGCTTGGGTATATGTCACTGAGAGTTTAATGTTACGGGTAAAGAGTAAACAGTCTTCCGTGATAGATTAATTACATAAGGTTGCCTTGCAAATATTAAATAATTGATGGAGATTCAAATCTGAAGTAAATAAAAACTGACATTATTTACTTGAGGTTTTCTTCTTTCCCTTGGAAAGGTAATGCTATTCCCCAAACGTGTTCAAGAGAAGAATGTAAATTTGTTTGCGGCGATCACATCCCTATTTCAGTGCTCACACAGGGAAAGAAGCAGCCTTTCAGGGCACCCTTTCTCCTGTGCCCAGTTACATCTTCTGTACTCCTTAAATTTCTTGCCTGATAGCTTTCCATTTCCATGACTGGATCAAGACTAACGTGGGTGACACAGTCCAGCTCGCCCTTGCCCTCTCCTTGGCCTTGTTCTGCACTTACAGCTGTGCTGATACTTTAGAACTAACGGCGTAATCTCGCTCCCAGCATTAATCACTCTGGCTTTAGGGAGATTTTTTTGCGTAATACAGGAGGAAGAGTTGAACAACGGGATCCTAAAAGCAGACATGGGAGATGAGAAGCTGTGAAACCCAGACACCTATGAATAGGCTGGGTATTCATCAATTCTCAGAGCACAAGTTTTTTGCTCGTTCATCATTTCCCGCTCACCGAATTACAAACGCATCTGTTCTTGGGTCGTCACGTTTAGCAGCGGTGGCCAGCTGAGGGCAGGAAGCATGGGCTGTTCTGCAGTTGTTCACCAGGACTTTCACCTTTGTGTGTCTCGTGGCTGATGTTGGCATTTTCATTGTCGAGATAAATACAGAAGGCGACACTTGGAGTCCATTCCCTAGCAGGCTGTGCTTCCTACAGAAATGAATTAGCAAAAAATGAAGTGAATGTGATTGCATTTCATGTTGGTTTTCCTCCTAATAACTTCTGAGTCCACAGGCCAATTTCAACTAAATTTGACAGAAGGTAAAAGGCTCTGAGATTATCGGCTTCCTACAAAGCTGGGGAAAATCAGCATCTGGATAGAGGAGATAAGGCCAAATGAGTGCCCCCACAGATGGAAAAGCAAACAGATTGATTCAGCCTGACAGCAGCCTACTGGCCACTGAGCACGGGCTGCCCATGTCACTGCCATCTGCTTGGTGAGTGTGTCAGAGGGTGTGTGGGATGGAGATGGGGCAACCTTAAACAGTGAAGGAATACTTACCCGGTATGTAGAACATATTCATATATTTCTGATCAGGGAAGCTTTTGCAGAGAAGAAAGCACTGGTATCCATGAGTTTTTAGGAATGCTAAACAAAACTGCAGTCCTTTTGAGCTACAGCCCAAAAGCAAGCACTGATGTCCTGTGGTGGACCACGCTATCCTAAAGTTGGCCCTGTTCATGAAGCTTATATTAGTACGGGTGAGATGAGGAATCCTAGGATAAAACCAGGATACAGAGGTGAAGTCTAGTATTTTGAAGTACTTGGAAACGATTATCTGAATCTATAACATTAGCTTCCTTTCTCATGGCCTCATTTCTCTGGTTCTGAATATCCGAAGCCCTCGTCATCTTAAAATAGATACTGTGTTAGGGAAATATACCAGGGTGAAACACAAACAGTTCAGCTCTTACCTCTGCTGTGGCCTTAATTTTGCCACAGCCACCTGTTATTTTGTTAGGACCATGGGGCCCACCAAAACTCCTCCAGTTCCTTCCCCCTTCCTGTTGCTGCTCCATGTGCCCTCCATGGACAGGTTGTAATTAACTGGGATGTTGTTATCAGGGTACCACGGCACTTGAGGCTCTTGAAGAGACAGTGCTGCAGTGCTGTTAAGAATTATATGAGCTTTTAGGTCGACGTTCCCTATCCAGAAGAGCTGGTGTGTAAAGCCACACTCCTCTTGACTTCTTTTCAGGAGGTTCAGGTCTGCCATTAGAAGGAGAGAGAGAAACTCTTTTTCTTTAAGGAGTGTTTTGGACTGAGGCTATGTATAGGACCCCACCTTAGGTCTCACAACTCGTATAAAATTTGAACAAAAAAAAGTAAGTTGCTATAAAAGCTGTAAGCTCCGATTATCCACAGAAATAAGAAAGCTGAGTGTTTTTGGCAGAGGACCTGCTAAAAGCATTCCAGAATGATCCGAAAATGAAATGCACTGCGCAAAAGGCCACTTTTTAACCTAGAAGTGGGCATGTTTAAAGTGTACTTAAAACCAGGAAAGTATTGAAACAGCAACTTTGTTGTTTACCCCAGGGACACTGGCAAAGGAAAAAGATTTGACCCAGTATCAATTTATTATTAAGAGGACATATAAGACAGTTTTTTTGCGGCAGCCTGCTCTAGAAAACTGTCACAGGACTTCTAAGGTCCCAACCTGCCAAGGCATTTAAACACCATTTTTCTGTTTACTGACTGGCAGTTAGGAACCTGTGCAGGAGGTACACCTTTGATGATCTAGACCTATATTTTTATACAATGTGGGTTGGTAAGACAGCTGGAGTCATGGATATATGGTATCCTTCTACTTTGGTGTGTCTCTGTTCACATCAAATCTCATTTCTCATTCACTCTCATCTCAAAGCAGAAGGAGGCTTCATACAAGAGAATCTCTCCACATTTTCAAACTCTGAGATGGACTCTGGGCCCTCAGGGCTGTGAGCAACCTCTTCCATTCCACTAAGAGCAGAAATACAGATGTACAGCTCGGTAAAGGTCTCCTCTGCTTCTGATGATGCACCCCACGTAGGGCTTTGCCTGGTGATTCTATGTAGCACTGTCCCTGTTGGCCCATGCCGCTCTGTTTCACTCTTCTCTGCCATGCTGGTGCAGACAGTCACAAGAAGACCGGGATCTGTGATGTTTCCATAGCTTCTGTGATGCCTTCTCGTGGCCACAAAAATGATAGAATCACAGAAATAGTGTTTGCTGCTTTTCAACCCTAACAGAGAATCTACTTTTTGTCAGTGTCTGCTCCATGTTAGTTAAAAACGCGCATGTTGAAATACATTGGAGACCACCTTGACAGATCCGATCTGGAGATGCTCTCACAGAGGATTTACCAGTGCTTCCTACTGCACCAGCACCACCTTCTTGATATGAGCACCAGAAAAGCAAATCATGGCATTTGTCTTACTTGCTGTGAAGAAAGGGGCACAGAGAAGAGGGAAGCCTGAGTGATCATTGCCCCTCTCCCTTTGCACGCTTCTGATGTTAAAATCTGGCAGCTCTGGTTTCCATGGGTTTTTGTGTGTGTGTGCTTGGAGACTGTCTCAATTTGCATGGTTCACTGCCAGGTGAGAAAGAATAATGCCTGAATGTACAGAGCAAACATAGCTGGAGTATCAGACTACAGCTTGCTGGAGGGGCTTGAAATGGTAGCTGCTCAAGACTTGCAGACCTTTGGCAGGGCTGTAAAAATACAAATAATAATAAAAGAAGGGAGACATTCTGACCCTAGCAGCAGCAGGATGCCTTTGCCTGCAAGTCATCCAGGATCTGACTAACTGTCTCGTAAGGTCCATGTGGAATGTGTGAAGATTTGCAATAATCCCGTAGTGAAACAAGACAGAGGACTTAACAGCCAGAAATTGCTCATGCAGCAGGGCCTTGGCAGGGGAGCAAGCCCGTGCACAATTCCATATGGAGCTGAGCTATTCTCCTTTTGTGTAGCTTGGCCTTAATGCTGGTGCCTGTACTAATATCTGCCTACAATCAACTGACCAAAAAACTGACCGACCAGCCAGCCAAGAAAAGGAATAGAGAAAAGCTGTGACCGTTCAGCAGAGCTGGGCAGTCCTGCAGCCGTTCCTCAAGACCAGATTTTGACCGTGATGCCTCAGCCCTGCCCTGGGAGTGGTGTGAGACCCGGAGGCGCCATTCACAGGCTCTCTCTCATTTCACGCTTTCTTTTTCATGGCACTGATGCTCCCTTTTCAGCAGGCTGGTCTCCCAGCACAGGAGCAGGAGTCAGCCTGCTAAGCTGACCCCTGCCAGTGTGAGGACAGTGGCTGTGAGCATCACACAGAGGGGGTGAGTCTCCAGCATCCTCTTTGTGCCAGCACTGCCAGGCAGGACCAGTCCACATCGGTTTGCAGGCAGGGATTAGTCAGGCAAAATGATTTGAGGTCCCTGGGGTTTTCAGCTGAGTACACAGAGTGTGCTGTAAAGTCACAAATTAATTTAGCTTACAGTCAACTGTATTAAGGTTATTTCTATTGCTCTTACAGATAAGGACTTGGAGGACCAGAAAGAGTAAAGGTTCCCAGTATTGGTCCTGCCCCACCGAAGCCTACTGGTCCTTGGTGGTCTGTGACAGCACGGGGTGGGGGGGACAGCCCAAGCAGTGTGTCCTTGACTGCAACACGTCCCCGTCCTGCTTACCGACAGACTTCACACTTGCAGCCGGTAGCTTGTTTGTGTTTCGTGCTTAACTTCTCTCCCACTGTCATCAGGATTAATAATTTATTTTTGCAGCACTTTGGCTAGTGAAGAACGCAGCCTCAGCTACTGCCCTGGCAATAAACATGGCAGCCAGAACCTGGCTTCTATACGTCTGCGTCTGTGTGTGTGCAGGCACAGAGATGTGAGTGTAAGAATAACAATCCTATGAACACTTCAGTGTTACAGCAGGAGCAGAGAGATTCATGTGAGACAAGCTTTCGGGGCAAAAGAGAGAGAGAGGATTATAATTGCTATTTCACTTGGAGTATTTCTTAAAATAAAACCCAGTTTGCAATAAGAAATAGCCAAGGGCTGCGTAACTTCGGCATGATATATTCCAAGTGGAGCAAGACTGGTTTGAAGCCACGCAGTCCTTACCCTTTGGCATGGAGTTAGTTCTCCTGCAAACCCTGCTGTGGAACTGAGACCGTGTTTCCTTTTATAAAGAAATTTTCGGTTTAGGGGGCAAAAGGAAAATATGAATAGCGCTCTGGAGCTGGTGCTCCTGGACCCCGTTTCCTATAATAGTCCCAGAAAAACAGGGCAGATGATGTCATGGCAGCTGCTGATTGCCTGACAGACAGTTTCCGCAGCGCAACATGAGGCCCTTTGGTCTCCCTGTCAGGGAGACTGGCAGCTGAATGGCACCAATGAGCGCCGGACTGTATTCCCTCTGGGAATGCTGCCCTCATTGATGGACAGAAAGCAAAGGGAAAGATTGTCTTTGAACCTGAAAAGAATCCCCTTTTTTCTCCCTAAAGCTCCTGCCCCAGCTCTCCGCAGCTCTTTTTTCATCCCCTTTTTTTAAAGGTGTTTTGTTCTACAGCAGTTACTGAGCCTAATGGAACTGAATGACTTTTCCCCTTCACAATCTGTCAGTCAAAAGCTCAACGCCAGGGCTGTTAAATGAAGTCCTTTCAGAGTCAGACAGAGGAGGAATGTGTCAGTCATCCAACAGACCCTGTTGTGTTTTAATCTGTCAGAGGGATGATAGGGAGAGCAGCCGGGCTTGGCTGGGGCACATTCCCAGCAGCAGCGAAGAGGCCCTGACAAATCCAGGTGCTGGAGCCAAAAAGTCAACCAGTCACAAACAGGGGCGAAGCACAGCGCTCCGAGCTCCCAGATGCTCTGCTTTGCAATCGGCTGTGAGAAGTTTGGGCAAACTTTCAGCAAAGGTTTCGTAGTAAGCATTTCTAGCAGGAATCCAGCCTTTAAGCACAGGATGGATCTGTGTAAGGCACGGTGTTCAAATTAATACAACTCTTAACTAAAATGCTGGAGACAGTAATCCTCTGGGTGAAATGCATTTAGGTGGACTATGATTCCAAGCCTTTTCTGCCGAATTACCTTAATTTTTTGAGTTTCCCCCATTATATGACATTCCATTAATCTTACCTATTAGGTTAAGACTGATGTGCAATTTGTTCGGGGGCTGAACAGTTGGTCCTATTCACTCAAGCGCCAGTGTTTCACTACACATTATGAGTAGTGCCCACTGTTGCTCTAATGAGAATAATGATCCTCTACTTGCATTTCAAGGGTTTGCTATTTCATCTTTTTTTTTTTTAAAAAAAATTTTTTTATTTTATTTCCTGCAAGGGAGTAGATTTAAACAAACAGCTCCTGTTCTTATCAGATCTCATAGAGAATGTCTCTTGCCTGTTTTTACAGAGATGGTGAGCTGCAGTTCTGCACACAATGTAGTTCTGTGTTACTGTGGCAGCTGGACTCCTGATGCACTTGAATATGCTGGTTTTCCAGCTGTAATGAAGTGGGTGTACATCCCCCACAGCACTGCTGTGGTTCCCCTCTAGTTTCGCGTACCCGTGATCTGGTGCCAGGCCCAGCAGAGCTGGTGGAAGGCAGCCCCTGCCCGGGAAAGATGCTGCATAGCAGTAGCATCTTGTTTCCCATCCTGCCTGTCTGCAAAGTCCTGGAAAGCCAGTGGTCTCTCACAGTTTGTCATTCCCTAGTTTAGGCACAGCCTATCATGTCGGCATTTCTTAAATGCTGCAGCAAAATGCACTCCCTCCACCTTCTCCCCCTATGCCCCAACAGATTTCCCTTGTATTTGCTCAGAGCAAGGGAGCTCTATCTGTCTGTGGGACTGTGACCTGCCCTGGGCAAGGACTGTTTTGGAGTTTCAGCTGATTCTAGAAAGGTGTCTTTCGTGGGTGCTGATAACTATGGTTATATAAAATGTTATTGACATAGAAAACTACCTGTTCTAGTTATCTAATGGGTTAAACTCTGAAATACAGGGTTTGCTTGGACAAAGTCCTAAGAACAGCACCTGACTGATATGCTGACGGGAGAGATTCACTGTGTTGGCAGCTTTTACAATAAATTTTGAACTCCGTGGGTATGTTCTAGGATAAATAGAGTGGTTTCCTTTCACTGAACTAGAACACCACCAGAACTAACAGTCAGCAGGGTACAGAGCCCTGGCAGGAATCTAAAGGTGTGTAAGAAGTCACCTCTACCTGGTCTTGACTTGTTCCCTTTCACACTCGAAGGCAAAAATCAGAGAAAGATAAAGTTTTAGAAAACTGCCTAGATGCCCCTGTGTAATTTAGTTGAGAATTACTGTAAGTGGAGAGTAACCTGAGTTCATCCTGCTAAGACACACAGGACAGTCCTGAAAAGGATGGCGAGTTGAAGTCCTTTGCATTTGGCCACAGAAAGCTGTCTGCATTTGTTTAGAAGAACCGGAGTGACGTTCTCTAGGAACCAAGCTGCTTCACAGAGTAACTGAATTAGTAGGGTACCTGCTTTGCCCCAAAAGGAAGATGTTGTGGTGTGGCTGAGGTGGCCAACACAAGTCCGTAAGAGGGGAGCCCGTTCCATGTTCCATGCACAGGCTCCTGCTCCATCCGTCACTCAAGGCTAAGCTGCGGGTGGAGGGAGGTGTGGGAGGGCATGAGTGAATGGAGCCTGTTGTCATGTAGATTATTTATCCTCTATGTGGAGGAGTAATTAGGCCCAGAGGGCAGTCCATCACTGTCCTCAGGCTGGATCAGCGGAGACAGACTGGCTCCTCTTCCAGTGATGCTTAGAAAAAAGAGCTGTGCCGCACACTGGGCCCCGTGTGGAGCACATGGCGATGGTGCATCTTGATGTGGTCAGAAAGGTCATCGTCCCCACTGAAAGGCAAGAGAAGCCTGAGGAGCACTGGCTGACAAAGGCAGTGGCCTCTTGTCTGCGCACGGACAGGAATGTAATTGCTGAACATAAGCTGTCCTTGTTTCACAGAGAAGGATCAGACAGCCCCGTTGGGGTTCAGCTGATCTGAGGGAAGGCTTGGCCCTTTATGCGTATTGAAAACCTCTCTGTAAAGAAAGGTTCCTTTAACAGTGCCTTAGCTGATAGCTGAAACAAAACCCAGCCACACCGCCCGGGTTAGCCTGCATCGTGGGCTGCAAAATGTGGGAAACGGTATTTCTGCACTCTCAGAATGCACTGAGACCTTCCCAGGATGGTTAGTGTCCTTGGTCCTTTGATTGTTGTTTGTTTGTTTGTTTTTTTTTCTCCCCAGTTCCATAACGTACAATGAACTAAACAGAATTTCCTTTGCATGTAGGTCTGCTAGTCTATGTTTTTAAGTATTTACGATAAGAACCCCTGCACATGCAGGCAAGCAGAATATCATTCCATTGATAGGAATGAATGATGTATCAGTTTGGATGTCTATCTATCCTGTCTGCATGCTCAGTCATGGAAAATCATTGGACTGTAGCAGCTTGTCACTCACTCCGCTAAATAAGTTTCAAGCCATATCAACATCTGCTTAAAAGTGGCTGGACTGCCACTGAATTGCAAAGGCTCAATTCAACCCATATAAATGGAAATTTTTACTGTTGGCATAAAAGCATTTACAAGCTGAGACATATATTATAATGGGAATGAAAATAAACCTTTAAAAAATCTGCACCCCATTTGTTCAGGCTGTGCCTGAATGTTCCCATGCTGAGAAGCACTTCTTGCCATTTATTAACTGTGACTTTAACTAGAAAGTGAAGCTGTTCATTCAAATAAAGTGCATTCCTGGGTCTCCTACTGGAATAGCTGTCATTTTGCTGAAGGGCTGTGTCTCAGTGACACATGTGCCAGCAGGAACAGCTGCCCAACAGTGCCGGATCCTTACACATCCAATATTCCCCACTCCTCGTTACTCACACTGAATGCAGGCCCTAAAGTTTCCCTGTGAGTGTCCTTCCCGCTTCAGGAGAGACTACAAAATATTTTTAACAAGTTATTGCTACCTGTTTTTAAATGTCTGTGCACTGACCTTTTCTTGACAAAAATCTGTGAACCTGGACAAGCGAATAGTCATAGTCACACGCACGCACTCGTAAACACAGTTGGCCTTGTCTTCACCCAGCACGACCTACTGCTGTGCAACTGGTTAGTGGTGTATGTGTGGGTGGATACATTTTAGGGAGAAGTTATTCAAAATTTGTACTTTTATGCCCAGAAGAGTTTGTATCTAACCACATAGGGGAAAAAATGCAGGTGGTTCCCGTTTGCAAAATAATGCCTAGAAAATGAGAGAGCAGGACAAGAGCCCAACGAACAGGAGATCCTTCTTCATTCATTTCCTTAAGTTAAGCCCTAACGTGCTACAAACTTTTTCTGGTTATTGTTAAAGGGGAATGGAAAGTTTCAAAACCCCCTCTCTTGTAAAGAAGCTTATATTACCCCTAAAAGAGATGGGGGGTGGGGGAGGAAAGACCCTCATCTGCAGTATGGCGATTTCAAGCAGTGAACTTGGAGGTCCTGCTTTTAATCCAGGCATTTAATTTCAAACAGGTGTTGCTGCTTGTCCTCCTGGGGACCTGGGAGGTGAATCCCTGCTGGTGGATGTGGGATCTTGCTTGCTCCAGGGAAGGGGCGTGCAGCTTTTCCTGCTGCTCGCAGGTGACAGCTTCAGATCCCCTGTGGCCAAAGGAAGAGGTCGGAGCTTGGAGCAACAGTGGGAAGGGGCAGGAGGTTGGGGGCCCGGGGGACAGGGCTGGGTTTCAGTTTCAGGTGACGTGGGTTGCAAGCCCGGCTGCTGTTGGTAGATGCTTCTAGCTTTTGCTTTTTGCATCTTTTCTTTTGCTGACTTTTGCTGCCCACTTGGAGGTCTTGCAGACCATGAGGTGGCATCTTCTTCTCCCGAGGGATTTACACTCCCCTCCATCCTGACATCCTTCCTGGGGCCTCTTGCTGCGCCTGGACCTATGTAGCAATATTCTTTCAAGATTGTCAAGCTTTTTTCATTAAGTTTGCCCCAGTTCTTCTGATGCTGCCCTTGACCCTTGCTGCTGAGCATTACAGCAGTATACTAAACTGGCACCTTCTGTCACACATTAAGAAAACAGCCGTGAAATCGGAGAGCTTGGAGAGCACACCTTCTGCAGCCTCTCGGCGAGGGCATCCTTTGAACACCAGATCCCCCTCCCCCTGCTTGAGCACAGTTGGATGTGGTGGCCAGACCCTACAGCACCAGCCCCATCGCCTTCCCACAGGCTGGCAGGTTTCCTTTTGCCCTTGGAATAAATGTCAGCTGTACCTCTGGGGCATCAGACTTGAGAGGAAAATGGGAATTATGGGGGTATCCCAATGCTCGCGGGCTGCCTCTGCAGGTGCCTGGGAGCTGGCCTGGCCCACCAAGGGCTCTTTGTCTGTTCCCACTCTTTTTTGGGCACAAATAATTATAGGTGCAATTTAAGTGACCTCAGTGTCTAACTACTTGATTTGAAGGCACAATTAAGTACCTAGACATATAAATAGCCTTAATTGGACCTTTCAGTTAATGGTTAGAACAGCAATAGGGGCCGGTGTAGGAAACTTTGACCTTGTACCTGAAAATTAGCTATACTGTACATTTAACTGGAGTGACTCCCAACCTTACACACCCTGGCTTCTAGTCAAACCTCTAAATGTCAACTTTTCTGACTAGGAGTACATGTTTTTTGTGGACTGTTTATTGTGCGACAAAATGCCTTTCTAGAAGAGTTAATACCAGCATGTCTTTTTACCCGTTCAGTCAAATACAGCAAAGTGTGGAAGAAACACTCCTTTCCCCTGAGCTCGGTGTTGTGGCATCACTTTGGAGGTGCGAGGCCCCCACCCCGCCTTGCTGGGTGCACCATCAGTTCCAGTGGTGCACCCCAACGAAACTTCTTGGAGATGTGGATAAGCCAGTTCTTGCTGAGGGGGTCCTGTTCATATCTGAAGGACAATTTGTGCTAAGGAACCATGAGTAAGGTGAACAGCTACACCAGAGTGTATCATTGCCTGAGTCTTATGGAAATGGAAAGTCCTCCACTGCTACGGAACATCAGACTTTTCCCATGAAAAACCTTTTTGCAGAGAGAAAAGAATAAAATGAATCTGAGTTGTTTAATAGCATTTATAGCATATGAGGAAAGATAACAGTCCTGGATTTTGTGGGATCAAAAAAGGTCCTTCAGCTGTGCTTGTGAAACAGGCAATTTCTTCTACTGGCACAATCTAAAACGCATTGTGAACCTTTGAACTCAGTAATAATCCACAACAATGTTTCCTGGGAACTGCTATTATTATGAGTTGATGTAGCCATCTGGATACATCTAGCTATTGTTAAACATGATGTTTATATGATGTCATACGTACCTATGCCTCCATAAAGAAAGAAATGCAGTTTTCTGCACCAATGATCTTGTGCTTTGAAAGCTAGCGCAGTAATTTTCCACCCTTTTATGATTCATGGGTCCTTCCTTAGCCGTTCTCCAGCAAAATTGTGAAGTCTTTAAAAAACATTACATCTGTAGACCGCTATCTAATATTTATGAACTTATTTTCTTTCATTCTCTTCCCTGGACCTGGAATCTCCCAGGGGTCCTCAGATCACAGACTGAAAACCAGTGGGTAAGGACATACATTTTGTACCGTCTGGGACAAACAGTGGTGCGAGGCTGTTAATATTCCTTGTGAGGGGAGTGTTGGGCTACACCCCACTCCTTTGCTAGGAGCTGGTGGAGCACAAGAGTAGGGGCAGCATCTGCTCTGTGTTCCCACTGCAGAGCTCTTTCCTTACGATGAAGGACTGGACATGATGTGGCTCTGTTTTAGACTTGATCTGGCCAGCTCCATTAAGAAACAAAAGCTCAGTAACCATTTTGTAACCAGACGTGACATGGGTTGTGCTTCCTGTTATTTCCATCAGCCCTAAGGGTACCTAGGTGTCAGCTGGGAAATATCTCCGTCGCTGGGCTTAAGCCTACAGTAGGTACTGCTTCTCTTATGGCACACGCACAATACTCAAGGTGCACGGGCCCTTGACTTGGGCAGGCAGGTTGCTGGTTAGCAAGATGCAATGCCCAGGCAGGTCTTGACGTCTGCCAGGACTTGGTCAGTGTCCTGGCTTTTCAGAAGACGGACAACTTGGGAGTGATCATAGGCTGGGCAGCACAGCGAGGCAGCCTGCACCATCACCGTGGCTTCAAGTCGACTCCCAACATGCAGGAGCAGACTCAGCGGCCTTGCCTGCTCCTTGCAGCTCAGTCCATGAAGTCACTCTTCCTTTGCAAAGACCCGTTCTTGCCTCAATAAATAGAGCTTTCCACTGCCATTGTTTATTTTACTGGGGGGGGGGTCTCTTTGTGTCACCTTTCCCGTTTTTAATTTTGGCCTCTTATGGACTACATGCTGGTTTGCAAAACCTGCCAATCCGAATGAGTAGCCCAGGGAATACAAGTTCCTATGGGGTAAATGCTCTAACTTATGACTCATGGAGTAGAATAGTAAAAACCGAAGCATAAAGAGCCCTGGGCGCTAGCATACCACTGATGTTTTAAATTTATCTTCTGCAAATGAGAAAGATGTTTTTCTTCAAGACATACAAAAATACACCAGCTCAGTGCAATCTAAATGAAGTTCTGTGGGAACACTGCTCTGCACTGTCTTGCCAATCTCTTGTGTTTATGTATAATTTTCCATGGGGCATTCCTGTCTGTAAAACTACTCAGAGTGCTTTCCTGTGGACTCCTTTTGACTGGCAGGAGAACTAGCAGCCCTAAGTGTCACGGTGTTCGTTTGCCTGCAGTGGTTTTACAACTAGTCAATAGCAGCTGTGAGTCATTTGCCGGCCGAGCCTGGGCTCTTTGGCATGCGTCAGGTAGGGGTCTCGGGTGAGCAGGGGGAAGGAAGGAGGGCTTCGGGACCGGGGCTGGGGGCTGCGGGAAGAGGTACCCAGCTGGTAGCCGTGGTCTGAGGGGAGAGCGGGTGCTGCGGTCAGCCACCTCGCTCTGCCCCATCTGCACGGTGGATTTGGCCCCAGGGAAGATGTCAAAGAGATTGGCCTCATAAGTTCCTCCAGGACAAATAAAATGGAAGGGAGAAGGGGGCTGTAAGAGGCCTAATTCTGCCTTGCCGAGAATTGGTTGGAGAAGTGACTTGCTCCCCGAGGAGAGGGTAGGTGACTTCTCGGAGCACAGCGGAGCAAGGACTGCTGCCGTCGGTCACACATGGGTATCTGGTCTACTCCGGAGTGGCAGGGGCCTCTCCTGCCCTTCACTGGGAGGTGAGCCTCACCTGGGCCTGCAGACCCGCGCGTCACTTTGCATGGATTTATTTCTAAGGCTTGTGTATTGACTTCCACACAAGGAGATCTGCCAGCGCTTTTCAAAGCCATCCCACTGATTTCTGTGCCCCAGCTCAAATATTCGGCACTTATTCCCTGAAACACAGGGCACAACTGGAGGTCCAAGCTGTCCCCTGAGGAAAAGGCTGTCCTCGGCGCTAGGCGAGATCCAGCCTGTGTTTCCTGGCATGAGGCGCTGCAGGGAAGGGAGAGGGGAAGGGGCAAACCTGGGTTTGGCAGACAAATGGGGAGCTGATCGTGGGGCCAGAACCCCTTGAAGATGTTGTGGTGGAGTGCAGCAGGGGTGAGCTAAATCAGGGAGGACCTGAACGTGGGACGCTCCTGGCCGGAGCTGGCAGCGGGGGCTGCAGCCTGCTTTGGCAGCTGCCAGCGGCAGAGAACCCCTGGGCTGGTCGCCCATTAGTTATGAAACTGAGTTAAAATCCGTGACTTTTAATAATGAAGAAAGAGACTGCAGTCTTTTTATTTCCTTTCTGTTCTCTGTGTTCTTTGTGCTGGAGAAAAAAGGGAGGGAAAGGGGATATTTGCATCTAGTCACGAGGGAGAGAGTGGATCTAGTTCTTGATATTTAATGTGTGTTTTAAAGTGAAATGAGGAAAAAGCAGAAAAGTGCAACACTGTGTTATGCTAGGCCTCAGTGTTCCTGTAGAAAGGGTGACAAAAAGCACCTTTTTCCCTGAGTTATTTGCATCTAATCCTTGGACAAAATTGCTCTGCATGACTCACTCATTCCTGTTTTCCTTGTTATACGGTGTCCAATGTCACATGGGCTTCTGAGAATAAACCTTCTATAGATTTTGGGCAATATATAGAAAGCCCAAAGAGGTGAAAAGAATAAAATGACTTTATAAAAAGACACAGGTTACAGAAAATATTTTTAAATACTCTAGAACCTCTGAATCATAAAGAATAGTCTACAAATTTCCTAAAGGCCAATGTCTGCTTTCTAAACCACCCTTTCTTGTGAGAAAAGAAAACTCACAAAAAGCTTGCACTCTTCCCATTTTGAGCTGCGCCAAAAATAAAGTGACAGTCCAGTTTTACAGAATTGGTATTTGTGACAGACACAGAGCTGAATGTTGAAAGTGAAATCTTCTTAGGTTTAAAGTTCCCATTTTTGTGATCTGTCCATGTAAGATTAACTGAAGTGTTTTGATTTTGCAATCAAATTCACTAGAAAAATACTGGACTTCATGTTTAAGACCACAGCTGATGTGAATCCCATATCGATCTTGAAACTAGCGAAAAGCTGACAAAGAGAAAAAGGAAATGATGAAATATTCTTATCTTTTCAATTATTTATTCACTGTTTTTCCCCCTTCATTTTCACTCCAGGGATAATAATGAGTTTTACGAATGTAAGGTGTCAGCTATAGGCTTTTCTGTTGAAACCTCTAAATTTATGGCTCCTCTGGGCATTACAGGCACGGATAATGCATAATTTACAAACAGACTTGAAACTTTCATCTTCCTTTTCCCACTCCTTTTCAGAGCTTTTTGTTCAAGGAGTGATTTGTTTTGCTGTAGTGGAAACCATATGCTCTTCTAAATCTCAGCAGAGTGTAGAAATTCTGCAACATTGCCAGATGTTGCCAAAGAAACTTCACCTGACATAGAATTACACAAACTTCTTAAGTCAAAACTGTCTTTCTAAGGGGATGTTTTTTCCAGCTATTGGGTGGTGGGTGAGAGGAGACAAAATCACAGCCAGCTGGTGTAGGCATAGTCTGGACATCAGACTCCCAAGCTCCGTGCTCTGTTTCTGGTGGGGCAAGAGCTGGAAGCTTTAGTGAGCCGCCCCACAAGAACTTGGGACAATAGCTCTTAAAGAGGGATCCTGCTCAGGGCATTGACTCTACTTTGTCGTTAAGGACTTACTGTACCGGATAACACCAGTCTAGTTCAGAGCCGGTGTGACCATGGCCACACGCTCGTGCGTGACCAGGTGCTGCAGAGAAGGGTAGAAGAAATGTCACATCTGAACAGATAAAAGAAGACTTGCTTTGGCTGAGCTCTCTCTGCTATTTGGCAGTTAGTGTATGACTTCAACTAAAAGCCCTTATGTTCTCCCTAAAAACGTGTCTGTGACATGATAAAGCCTCAGAAGCTCTTTTTATTCTAAGAATCCTCTCATTCTTGTGTGCGTCTCTGTGACTCCTTTTCCTTGTGGCAGCAAATCGGAGGGTTTAGGTGCTTTGGGTGCGAGGGCATGGCATGAACTCCTTCCTTCACTGAAAAGTGCAGAGTAGTGAGGACAGCCTCCAAGCCCAGAGATGCTGAGGGGAGACTGGCAGAGCAGAACTGTGCAAAGATGTGTGGATCCTTATACAACCCACGCGTTCCCAGAGAGTGGGGCTTGTGTTTCCTAGGTACCTTTTGCAAACTCCTTAGCTGCGGGCTGTGGGTCCCTAGGAGTCTGCTAAAACCCAGCAGTCTGGTAAATACTTCAGTGACTGCCATTTAGGCTACACCTAAAGTGAGGTGTCAGTAATCTGAGAATCGTGTTAACAACATGGTTTTGCCTCCAGTCCCCAGTGTGATTAAAACATTATTTCATCCCAGAGTTTAGCTGGGAGCTGTGTCTTGAACGTTCACTTGACCGTGGGGAGTCGTGAATGTCCCAGCTGTGTTACTGATGGAGTCATGCCTGCCTACACCATCTCCAGGACAGCTGGAGGCCGAGTCCTGGACATGGCTCTTGTCATGGGCTTAAGGATGTCCCCTGCGCCTCCCAACCAGGTTGTGAGACTGTCCATCTGGTGAATCTTCAAGCTGCTTTAAACCTGACCCTGAGGCTGTACTTGCTCCATTTCAGTGCCTTTTTCTGCATTGCTGGGACACTGGCGCTGTGGCTCTTACTTCCACCGGAGCACCTGAAGCAGCTATGAACAGGTCCCTCTGGTTTACACCATGCCTATAATATAATCATTCCCAGGCCATGTGGTGATACTGCCCACAGTTAGCTCCCTCAGGGCAGACAGGGAAAACGGGTGCAGATTTTGTTCACTACTCAAATATTTCTTTCTCAGGACATTTGAAAGAAACAGAGCAGGAAACTTCCTGAAAGCAGTGCCCAGCCTCATTCTTCCTCTGGGGCATTGCCGGTTTCCTTGTGCATCATTTCCCTTCATTTCCCAAGTGCTGACAGGGAACTCCCTTCCAGATAAACTGCTGAAAATGACTAAAGACTTTGCTTTGCCCCAGCCCTTCAAGAAGTCCAAGCAGACTCGCACTGGTGTCTCTGTTCACCTTTCCTTATGCTTCTCCTGCTCCACATGCTCCTCACACCTCCTTGAAAACAAAATGCTTCTCCTGGGTTTCAGGCAGCCCATTGACCCAAGCAGCATCCACTTCAGCCCTTTGCACTGAGATTTGTGACAGCTGCACTTGTTCTGCAGATGTGGGTCTCAGTGGCAGAGCCTCATGCTTTCACAGCAACAGCTCTCAGCTCCATGTTGACCAGCATCGACTGTCAAAACTGACAAAATTTTCATTTTCTGTGTATTTCATTTAGACATATCTATCTGTTGAACCTCATCTGCTATGCTGAAGGACCCCTTACTGTGCACGATGGTGTGATGGGCTCAGAGTTGGGCCACTCTGTTGTTTGGTTTGTTCTGCTGTATTGTGTTACACGTCGTTCAAAGCCCAAGGATAAGTGAAATGCAGCGGTCAAGCAATATGCTGTGAGGTTAAATGGTATGGTTGAAGTGCATACAATCACACATTATAAATCGATCCATCAACATTATAGAAAAATGTGATTAATATCGAAGTTGTGTCTTTTTTTACTGTTAGACCTAGTTCATGTAAGGAATCTTTCTGACACGTAGGTTTCTTAGTTATTTTTTTTAACTTAAAAACAGGATAAAGTTTGATAGCTTTATTCAGCAGGGCACTGTGGAAATACGGCAAATCAGCACAAATACACAGCCTGTCACAGTCATTCCTGTATAAAATATGACCCACAGTTTTGAAACATATGGTTACACAAGTTTTAATTTAAGTGGCATCTTCTTTAGTCAGCAAACTGAGGTCTGGCTTGCCTGCGGGAAGTAGAGTCAGCACCTTCACCTGCTGAAGTGAAAAGGCTCCCCCAGTAACCAGTGCTGGTTTCCACTCTTGGTGTACGGCTGAACGAAAACGTGAACCTTTGCACTTGATGCACACGGGGAAAACCCAAGAGCCTTCCCATTCGTTATCTGCAAACTGCTAGAAATGCAGCTTATCATATACCTTGCAGTCACACCCCCCTGTGTTCCCACTGCCTGACCCCCCCCCCCGTGGGTAACCACCAGATGCACCCCCCTACTAGAAGCACTAAACTCTCCCACTAACACTTGTTTTCGATTTTGCCTCTCAACCACGATAGGAGACTCCCATACTGTTCCATCTTGCCAAATAGGTATGTATGTATGTATATCTTGTCACAGCTTATTTTACTGATGCGTTTGGATAGATTTAAAAGCCTCCCCCGGTCCTAGAAAGGAAATAATAATTAGCACCTACTCGCACAATAGGGAACTATCATCTCTTCTGGAGGAGGGGAATAGGGCTTGTCCTCCCACTCCTGACAGCTGCTGCTGGGAGACATTTCTGGGCTGTCAGAGCCTCTTTATGAGCAGATTCTTTTGTGAGTCTTCATTGCCCACACCAATAGGTCTACACTTGACATCTGTTTTTCCCCATGATTTTTGTAATCTTTCTCAATGGTTTCCCTATCTAATTCGTTCCCTACTGCCTCTCTCTTCTGATCGTTCTTTTTTTTTCCCTACTTTTACTTGCTTTTTGTTTGACAATGAAGAAGATTTCAGGGCAAATGAAAAGTAAATCCAATCTCGATTTTGTATTGGGCTTTCCTGGAGCTTTGGCAAAGGGTTAGTTTGCTTTGAACTGCGTAGCAAGAGTTAACCAAAGGAAAAAAATTGGATGGCCGTGGAAAAGACAGATATTTCACTGTAGAGCTCTCATTGCAGAGCACTGCTTGTAAATGTGAGGAGAAATGTATCTATAAAGAGTTCACCCAGGCTTTCCCAGCACACTTGAAATGGAGTCATCTGACTTTGTTTAAAGTTTTTTGATCCAAAGAGCAGGAGAACATTTCACTCATAAAGAGTATCTACAACTGTGTTTGAACCTTTGACACGGGAAACTGAGGAAATTAAACCAGCTGCTACCAGTTTCTCCGGAGCCAGAAAGATGTAAAGCATGCAGAAAAACAAAATGTTGGGTTTTTTTTTCCCCCCTCATATTGTAATTTTCGAAAAAGAAAAAAGAAGCAGCTATTTTTGGAAGGGGGAAGATATCTGTGTTTGCATTTCTGTCTGTAATACAATGTGTGGCTGATAAGAGGCTTATGTTTTAAATCGTTATCGTAGGGAACGTGATAACTCCTGAGGTAGGAGCAGGGCTGGAATGAGGCTGGCTCCTTCTGCTGCCTTTGTCCTGTCCCGCGCTGTGCCCTGCCACTGAATTGCACAGTATCTTAAAACGACCTTTTATTCAGGCTCTATAGAGGTACTTTTAGTCAACTGGTAGGAGCAAGTGACCCCCGACCTCCTGATATTCACTGAGTGCATGGAGGCATTTTCTGCTGCTGATGGGTGGTCCCAGTAGACGGTGGCCGCAGATGTCTGCTCCTGATAAATCCAGAGTTCAGCTAATGGGAGGAGACCTGTCACTGGTTTCACTGGAGAGTGAAATACATAAGCTATAGGCAAGTGTTTTTGCTGGCTTTTAAGCTCCATCACTGGCTGTGAAGACTGAAAAACTTTGATGGTGCCTTGTACTGCTTTGGGATAGGTTCCAGTGTCCCCCTTAAGTCCTTCCACAGCTGTTCTGCTCCTGCACTGGGCACCCATCCGTACCGCCTGCAGACACCTCTGAGCTCCCTTTGCTCTCATAGCTGGGAAATGGGGCCAGTTGCTGGGCTTGTGATTTTTCTTTTGGTTCTGGAAGTTATTTTGTGCATGTGGTGGAAAGCAAACTTGACGGTGTCCACCTCATACTGAGTTAGCCTGGTTAATTTGTGTTTAGGACTTTCTTGCACTGGAAACTTTCAGCTGAGAACCCATTCTCGGAGCAATTTCTGCTTCTTTGGTCATAGCAGCTTTTCAGAGTCGTTAGCCAAACCCACTATCATTGCTGGCTGGAACAGCTTACTCAACTTCACCCATCCCTCTTGCCTGCCCCCTTCTTGCTCACCTCCTCTCTTCTGGTGCCAGTAAGTTCTATAAATTATCATATGCTGCTCAGTGGCAATAAATATTAATAAAGGTATATCACTTTACTGCTGTAATAGTGGGAGAAGAGGTAAGCAACGTATATTTTACTTCTTCAGAGGCTTGGCTCCCTTTGGCATGCCTTTTCCTCCCAGAAGAATTGCCAAATTATACTCCAGTTTCCCTTCCCAGATGAACTACATCCTCACATCTGTTTGGCTCTGCTCCAAGCCACTCCAAGTCAGTAGGAGCTTGGAGAAAAGTTTAACATGCAAATTGAAAATGTCAAATTTTGGCTTTGTTTATTGCTAGTTTTGTGGAAAGGAGGAAGTAGAAAGACTTTCCATCAGAACAGCTCACCGTTATTGTTTTGCTTTGAGTAAATGAACCTCTGGATTGCAGTAAAGGGAGTGCCTGGGAGGCTGAGGGACCAAAAGGGCAATGCTATAGGAGTAGTCTTAGTCGTGCTGGAAAAATGCAGTGCTGGGAGAAGTGTGGTGCTGGGAGTGTGCCTTTAGACAGTTGAACTTTTTGGACACTGGAAACCAGCAGAGACAACTGCAGAATGGGTGTGTTAACACTGAGGCAAGTGTGGTAGGTCCAAGCTCAGTGCGGAGTCCTTTCCATATGAGTGCTAATACTGCACAGACTTAGTGTTTCACTCTTTAATTACGTAATTTCTGTTTGAAAGACATAATTCTATGATCATACAGTCCATTAAAACTGAGGAAATTTGTTTATGCAAATTTAACGCCTCCTTTGAGAAGCACAATTTCCATCGAGGGTTTTTGGGGTGCCTGAGGTGCTCTGCTGAGAATACAGTGCATTTTAACGACATGGACTAAGAGCATTTTGTATAGGTGATATTTTGATCTGGGACAAACCAGAAGAAGACTGGAAATGCTTGGCCGAAATTAAGTAACAAATACTAGGAATTCTGTATCAGACAGTAATGTACCAGGAAAAGAAACTGACCCAGCAAAGTGTGCGGGCAGCTCACGGTAGGACCGATGCTGTCACCAGTATCTGTGCCTCCTTGGTGCAGAAAGGGATTGATAAAAAGGCTCCCAGCCATGGGAAAGTTGTTCATGTATGAGCACTGGTATGCAAAGATGTCCAAAGAACATGGGAGACAGACATTAGCTCAATTTGAGAAATGGAGGAGTTAATGAAAACATCCAGAGTTGAGGTACAATACTGGTAATTATGAAGATCGTTTAACCAGAGCTACTTCCACTGTGTGTATTCATTTTTTTTCTTCTGGATGTGTTGTAAACCTGGAGATGAGCAACTTTTTTGACACAGCAGTAAAGAAAGAAATGCCACCTGCCACCTAAAATTGAGTGTTAATATACAGACAGAGAATAAGGCCATGGGCTTAGCTTGGTGGTGTAAAGAAGTTCATATCCTTATTTATGGAAGCTGAAATGTTATCCGAAATGGACCATAAATCACTTGCTAGCATTGCCAAATTGGTCTGCCCAGCACTGCCTGGAACAGACGATTTTTAACTGCAGAGATGTGATTTGTATATCTAATGCAAACCCAATGAAGAGGTGTTAATAGCAGGCACATTCTGGAGCACTTAATGAAAGTCCCCCAGTATGTGTCACTTAAAAAATACCTTTCAGTTTTAATTGAAATATGGATTATAATATCTGTGGCGATTCCATGATGAAAACCTGTATGAAGTCATTACCACAAGAACATTCTCCGAGCTTACCTCACCCATTCAGAGAAGCAGCTCCTTGTAATAAAAGGGATTTTCTCTAAGACAGCAGCAGAGTGATTCATAAGGAGTTGCAGAAAATTTGCAGAAAATGATAAATGGAGGTTACTTAGGGATGGAACAAGAGACAGGCTAGAGATTCCCAGTGAATAATGATACTGGGAAAGTTGTCTAGGCTTGTTGCATATGTCAAAAATACAGACCACACTGAGTGGAATAGTATCATATTGGTGTTCCAGGGAAAAATAAGCACTTTGCTATCCGTAGTTACTTACTGGACTTGTGAAAATGGTTTGAAAAGGTCATAAAATAAAAGCAGTTTTGCAAAATTGCTTTTTGATTGAAACTTTAAAAAGACGTTCTATTACACTTTTAGTGTCTTTCCTATTTTGCTCAGCTTTTTTTTCATTTTTTCTTTTTGTCCTTTCATGCGTTGAATTAAAGCAGAGCCTGCTTTTAAAGATTGCTTATGAACATAACAACTTTAAAATAAGTTCAAACAACATCAATTGATACAGGTGGGACTAGGGCAGATTACACTGTGGTTGTTGATACTGTTCTTTTAGTTGAGTAGATCCCCCTAGTTACAGAGTGGTTCCTGGAAAGCCTCTGCGGGGCAAGGTCTATTGAGTTAATCACTGCAGTTAACTAAATCTGGATTTGAAATAACTGGGGAAGAGTATCATTCTGTATTTCTACGATTCTGAAGCCTTTACTCATGCAAGTAGCGTGAGTTAAATCAATGAGACTATTCACATGGATAAGCATTAATCATATGAGTAATGAGCAATGAGAAAGGGTTGAAGGGTCGTTCTTAAAGTTGCTAAGAAACTTTGCAGCTGCTTCATATGGCCCAGCTATCATTATTCCCCAGTTATTGCTTCTAATGCAGTAGTGATTAATTAAACTGGGGTGATACTGACCCCATGCCGGTTTGTTCCGGGTTCAAGCCCCCTCTAAATGGTGTCTCGAGGACTGCAGTGGGTGTAAGAGGTGTGCAGGCCAAAGCAATCCCTCTGCGTGAGGTGCATTCGACCCTCTGCTGGTTTCAGATTTCCTTTCTCAAGAAAATTGTCTCGGCGCCTGAAATGGAGTTTCCAGTCCCCATCCCCCTCTTGACATCCCTTTCTGAGCATATCAGTTATCATCTCACGCTATGGCACGCAGAGCATAGGAGAAGTATTTATAGCTAGCCATGCCTACCAGGAGAGATCTGCACTGCTATCTTCAGTTGTCCCACATACGCCTGTTTTAATTACACTCTTTCTCTGCAAAAGTAACTCCACATCTTCCAAAATAGCAGTAGCCTTGAGGCCAAATATTTTCCCAGGTGTTTTGTTCCCTCAGCATCTCCAGCCAGCAGGATGTCATTTCAGCTGCCTCTGACTGCCCCGGGACTGTCCCTACTTATCCGTGATACCATTACAGAAATGTCTGCTGGCCTTGGCGCTGAATGAACCGGCAACCCTTTGCTTCCCTTCCGAAATCGCCTTCTGAAGGGACAGTCATGGCCATATCAAAACCATCTGCTTTTCTTGTATTGAGGAGCACAGCATACAGTAGGGTTTGCGTTAATGGCAGTTTTTTCAACAGCATAGAAAAATATTTCTAAGCTTCCAATTTTTTTATTTACTGTCATCCTTGCTTCTTACATGGCTGCAGTGCCTAAGAAGAACCTTATTTTTTTTTCTTCAGCCTTTCAAGAAGAAACTGACTGTTGATCGTTTTTCTTGACTACTTCCCTGCTCTAAGGTATGTTTATTTTTGATATGTTATTGCCTTTGGTCACACCTTAAGAAGAGCCGTAATATATATGAGACACTTTGGGTTTGGAGTTTCATACTTTTTTTGAAGCATGTGGCCATTTCTGGAGACCCACTGCATAGTGGTGTCCTGCATCGAGGTATCTTGAGTTCTTACATATATTCACCCATCCACTTCACAGGCAGATTTTTGCTCCAAATGATGTGTCCAGTTAATAGAGTTCTGTGAGCTTCAAATGGGCTACCTGAAGAAGGAAGTTATTAAGCAAAAGACAAGATGGTATGATGTAGAAGAAGTGGTTCTCTAGTTCAGCTAAGCTAAAAGAGGTTATACGTATGAACATTGATGGGAAACTAAAAAAAAAAAAAAAAAAAAGCAAAACCAAAGCAGTCATCAGAGAAGACATGGCTGAATCTAGAAGTAAAAAATGGGTGACAGCTTTCCCATCTGTCCTCTTGCAGTGATCCACTGCATGACAGAGCACCTCTGCACAGTATCAGCATTGTCTGAAAGCAAACCCCAGGCTACAGAGAGCAGGTTCAGAGATCATTTGGTTTATAGTGAAAGGTGGGAAAATGTCAGCTGTGTGCTCTTCACATACAAAATGATTTTCCTACACTTCTGGCTAGATTTCTTCAGCTAAATCAATTGTCAAAATATGCACTAGTGAATTGTACTGTAATAAATATAACACATCAGAAAACATAAGCTTATTCCAAGCCTTGCATGTTTTGTGGAGCCAGATGGACTCGGACCCTTCACCACTTCTGAGTTCATCACCAAAGGTGTTGCCCACTGCCCCATGTGTGGAGGAGGATAACATCCATTACATGCCTTTCTTCTACACTCCGCTTCAGGAAAGCACTTCACAAAATGTTCGGCTTTTCTTGGGTACTCTCACTGTATTCATTTAAGCACGTGCTGATACATTTTTGGAATTATGAATGCTTTCCTGGAACAAGGTCTGGGAGCATGTAAGTCCCGCCTTGGACCAGAAATGCCAGGCTGAACAGAGCAGGCTAAAATTGTCATAGTTTGTAATTTTTTGGGGGGAAAACAAAAATCAACAGAAAAGCTGTGTTTTTTTCCCCACTGTGATTTAACTCAGTGAGGAAAGGGAAATAGATTTCAGCCCATTGTGCTAAACTTCGGAGACCTACTACGCTCAAGTACTCGGTTTGGTGTGTCTCTGTGCGATTTTGGACAGGTCAGGCTCACTAAGTGTGCATCTTAGAGCTCTCTAAGCGAATTATCACTGAGCTAATCTGGTACACCAGTGAAGTTAGCAAAACCTAAGAAGCTGGACAAATTAGTCAGGTTAATCTTCTACAGAGTGATGGTGCTCACCTGGACATTTGTTATCTTGTCTTTTTACAAGCAAGTTTTGTGTCTGGGTTGGAAGAGGGAGTTAGTGATTCTGCTATGTAGTGTTTCCATTTAGACAGGGCACTTGATTTTTCTCTTCCATGCACTTCACAGTGTTTTTTTTGTGCATTTTTGTGGTGTTGGGGTTTTTGGTTTGGTTGTTGGTGGGTTTTTTTTTCCTCCCCAACATATTTCCTTGTTATTAATGCAGGGTGACTTGGCAACAAAGCCAGTCAAGAATGTGTTACTAAAGAAACCAGCTGTTCAATGCACAAAAGTGTATGGAAAGACTCTTCCCGAAGTCATGTGGGACTGGTGATTGGGTCAGTTGGGCATTCTTATCACAGGCAGATGATGTATGCCATCCTGTACAACTTGCTATCCTCTTACCAATGAAAATACTCATGTCAGAAGAAAAGGAAAAGAAAGCTCAAACCCAAGAAATAGTGTGGGAAATTCCCACACTTGACTCTTGTTCAGTACCTCTGAAGAAGACAGACCTCTGCCATCATGCCCAGAGAAAACATTATTTCCAACTCCAGATGAGTTCTTTCTTATCCAAATCTGCACTTAGACGTTCTTTCCTGCTCCTTGAAAAGTTTTCTTCTGCGTTTTTTATGAACAACTGTCTATCAAACCAGTATGGCACTCAACAAGTTAGCCGTTTCCAACAAAAAAAGAAGGAAACAAGAAAACTTCACGTCATGGGAAAAAGTTTTTTAAAGAAAGGCCCATCCCATTGGCATAAATCAACAAAAAGCAAGTGTATTCATTTAGCTATCCAGAAAGTCCTAATATGTCATCATGTCATGTACAGCATTCGGCTGCTTTAATAGTGTTATCCTTTTCTCTTTTTAGAAAGGAGTTCATTTCAGTGAGCTTGTAAAGTACAATATACTGTATTAGAGGTTTCATTATTCACAGGGACCAAAAGGAAAAAGAAAGATCTTTCCACACATGATTAATACTTCAGCTGAATACCACGTGCTGGATGTGGGCCATCCATCAGCAATTTAACATCTGCAATCTGGCCATGGTGAGTCACTGTTAACATCATGAACAAATCATGGGTACTCTGTGGTCTTAACATGGTTTATGGGCCTTGTATGAATTGAACGTGTGTTCGGCCTGGAGATGAAACGGGGATGGTCTAAATTAAAGGCAAGGGAAGTTACGAAAAGGAGCCTTGCCATTTATTTATTTATTAACTAGATGCATTGGAGGACTGTTTGTGGAAGTCTGGCTTTCAGCCCTTCCCTAACAGGGAAAGGTTAGAGGATGGGAACCAGTGGGATTGAACAGAAATTTAGCAATAAAGAATAATAAAACAAAGGGAGGTGATCAAATCCAATCCACAGGCACACGCTTTAACCTGTAAAGGCATGCACAGTACTGGAGGGTAAGTCTGGTTTTGTTCAGTCCCACCTAGCACCGTGAGCTGCGGCTACCTGCAAACCAGTGTGGTGGGCAGAGTGTGGGCTTACCCCCCACCGGTATGTCCCTCCCTGAAGATGACCTTTTTGCACTGTGCTTGCTCAGTGCTGTGTCTCTGAAAGCTTTAACTTGAACAGAGGCTTAATAAGTGACCAAGAGGCAGAAGAAGCTGCCCAGGGAATAACCTGACGATACTCACCTCCTCCATAGGCTGATGTTCACCTCTAGCTGCGCTCGTTAATTTGTCAACAGGGAAACTGCTCCCCTATCTAGACAAATTTCCCTGTGCCGTGATCCCTTCGTTCTGGGCATGCTGACAACAAGCAGCGTGTCTCTATGCTGACTCGGGTCCTGCTGCTGCCCTTGCCTTCTGCCCTGGCTCTGGATACCCACAGAGGTGCTCATGCTGGCAGTCTCCTGGTTCGTGCCTCTGGGGACCCCTGGGACACTGTGTTCAGGGAGAGCCCTCGCGCCTGGGATGCTCTGCCTTCCTGGGTCTGACAGGGGCACAATTTGATGACCATTAAGGGGCATTATAGAGTTACGAATTCAGGCATTTTCTGAAGAGGAAGGCGAATTTGGATTTGGAGTCTTTTTTTTTTTTTTTCTTTTGTGGCTTGGGAAGTATTATTGTGGCTGCTGTCAGCTTAGATATATTCTGTAATACATACTTCAAGATACTGATTGCTCCTGTGACTTGATTATATGATAGTTGCTTCAGCAATGCAAATAAACAAATAAACAGGAACGTGGTTGGTGTTGTTTGGGGCTGCAGAACTTTATAATTCATAATTTTTAGTTTTCTCCATTCATGAAAAGTAAATCTGATCCAATCCAGACTTCTGCTATAGTTTTGTCTCTGCCTCCATTGGGGTAAACCAGTCAGGATCACTTTCTACAGGTTTAGTTGAATGGCAGGTTCTTGAAGGGAACATGAATAACTTTTGTAAATTGCCTTCAAAAGTAGCACAGGATCTTTCAGTCAATTTTAAAAGAACTGTTTACAGTTGCATATGACAGTCATTATTTGGAATAATAAAGCCACTGAGAATCTGAACATGCATGGGCCAACAGATGGGTCACCTTTCTTAGCAAGTTAAACAAGTAATTTATTTCAAGCACTGGGACAAAGCACATGATTACTAGTTGTCTTCCAAGATATATGCAACAAAGTGCCACAGCATTCCGAATCTTGTAGCTATTATGGAAATGTACACCTTCTCTTTAGGATTTGGGACAATTTTTACTTGCTTGCAGCAATTTATTTCACGTTTTGTACTAAAAAGCGCCATTTTCTGGTTCAAATCAAGAGAAGGTAAGAAATGGGTAGCTATGAAGCTATATTACAACGTAAGGTCACCTGTATTTGGGCAGTGCTGTACAAAAGCTGAGCATTAAGCAACAAAAACAGAGAAGCACTTACGTTATTTTTAGTAATAATTATGCATCCTGTCTTCCTCTGAAGTGGTTGGAGCTTTATCAACTAGGAACAATATGTAAACATACATTTCAGTTATCTTTGGCAACAACAAAACAGAATTTGCTGCCTTATGGTACGCCAGCTGCATTAGCTGCTGAGGTCTCCTGTTCTTCCTCTTTGAAAGTTGATGTTCAGCTCCCAAAAGCCACTGAAGTGATGACTCTGAGAATTTAAAGTTTGCCATCATTGCAATGGATCAAGCAGTGCAGACAGCCCAAGGACCTCGGTACTATTGCACAAACCTGTTTCTGCTCTGATTCAAGGCTATCGTCATCAGGGTGATCCCAAGTCCATAGAGTGTCCCAACGTGTCTGCTGTGACTGACGGGAGGGTGCAGCTCATCTTTTACCAGAGAGGATGGCTTATCTAACATTTGCTTGCCAGTCCTATATGAATTTTTGCTGTGACCTACCCTGGACCTCTGGTTGAGCAGTGCAGCATCACTGTTAGAGAACCAAGCACTACCCCAAGCTGTGGTCCCTCCAGGTGGGACAGCCCTATTTCAGTGGCCAGCAGGCACACATGCATTCTGCAAAAAAATGCAAAGCTGCTTTGGGCAGAAACTGAGTTTGAAAAAAAACCCCAACCAACCAATCAAAAAACACTTTGTGGGGCTTCATGGTGTTAGTGTACCTGATGGTTTGTGGTTGTGAAACAATGCCACTGGAGGGGGTCGTGACCCAACAGTGGTTTTGGCACCCAGTGCCAGAGCTGTTGCACACCTGTTCCACCAAAGCTTCCTGCAGGTCCCTTCCGTGTGTGTTGCAGGGCACTTGGAGCTTTGTGATGGCAACATCATGTCGTTACGCTGACATAGGTCGCATTCAGCCTGGTGACCGAACAGGAAAGAAAAACCGATCAGTTCCTGAAGAGCCCAGTGGGCTGTGGTGGGAGCTGAGGTGTGCAGCAAGCATGGGGGGTTCCTACGCAGGGGCAGAGCTGCTGTACCTCTCTTCGTGAGCCCTCTCAGCCTGGGGCAAACGCAGTCAGGTATATCTATCTAAACTGCAGTTCATTTAAACCTCCTCTCAGCCAACAACGAGCTCATTAAACCGATGTAACTTGATTGCGTGCTTGATTTTTAACAAATAGCAAGCTTTTGTAAATACACAGCATGTTTACCTAAACCTCTGCAGAATGAGCAATGTTGTCATATAAAATTTAGCTACCGATACTTCATTTTGAGCCATAAACATTGAAAGAATTATTAAAATGAATTCTAAAGTTGCAATATTTACTCATTGGCCAATGTTCTTTGTGAAGTAGAAATAAAACTTGTCACCGGTACATTGTCCCGGGGATTAAAAAATTGTGAGGGAGTTGTAAAGAGAAGATCCTTCCTCTGTTGAGAAATCTCCTGGTTTTGTGAAAAGCTTATGGAGCACTAAATGGTGTTATGAAGCAGTAAGTACTCCTCAAAGATGGAAAGGAAGAAAAGTTTTAGCCATAAGAAAAACAAAATAACAATGCATGCCCCAATGCATACTCAATGACTGCTTTTTGTGAGAATAACAAATTGCTGCCAAGCTTTTAAAAATCAAAATATTTTACTTTGGCATTTTCAAAATGATTTTTTTTTTTATGTATAATTTCACAATAACTGTTACATCAAGAAACAATTGAATTGAAAAAGCTTGGAGACCCAAACCAGAATTGATTTGTTTGGTTTTCTTTCACTGAGAATGATGAAACATAACTGGTTTTGGATCAGAAATTTGTTCTCTCTGAAATTCTGCTGCTTTTTTTCCCCCCTCTGCTGGGTCCCCACCACACACCTGAGCTTTTCATTTTAGGTTTGTGACTTCTGTTCTCCACTTTGTGTCCCCAGCCTGACAGTTCCCTTTGAGCAAATATTGCCAGGCACAGAGAGCAGTGGGGACCGGCACTAGCCTGTGCAACCTGACCAAGTCCCATCAAAACCGAATGGAAATTCCTGTTGGGAGCCCCTGGGGTCTGGATGCATTAGTGGTTTAGTGCTGCTTTCCCTTTTATCTCCATTATTTCAGCAATGCCACTGTGGTTTCTAAACTCTTTGGTTACAGCACACACCACATCGCCCTGCCCATTGCTTCAGAGCCTGCTAATGCCTTCAGTCCATGCGGTGAGCAGAGTCTTAATGAATTTAGAAAAGAAAAAGTTCCAGATGTTTAGCAAACTATCGAAGTACACTGGTTTTTCTTTTTGTAAGAAACTTTTCACAACCTGATAAAACCTTATTCTCTTAGCAAACAGATTATATGTCAGCCAGAGGTGTGAAACCTTAGTAGAAAAGAACCATATGCCAGTTCAGGAGAGAAAAAACCCAAAAGTCTCCAAGTGTCACTATGTGCTTTCTAATTCTCTCTCAAAAAAAATCACTATCTAAGAAGAAAATTAAAATAAAGTATGTTAAAAAAAAGATAAAAGGAAAACAGAATTCCAAATGTCGGATCAAACATATGACACAGGCTTTTAGTTGCTTTTTTTTTTTTTTTTTTTTTTTAACTTAGAAAGAAAAAACTGCAATTCTCAAACTACAAGGCTTTTTCAAACTTACACTGAGTGAATCTTTACAGGCAGTGGATGAACTGGGCTTCATTTACTGAAGTCGCGAGCATAAATCCCACTAAGGGACCAAAACTCAGAGTTATGGTAGTGCATTCCCTGCGTCTTGTATCATAAATGTTGAAAGGCTGGTAAACTGACTAAGAAGAAAAATTCTCTGCATGAACATCTTGTTTCGTGTCATGACAGACAGAAAGCATTTCATAGGAACGATGCCTGATAAAGTACTTTTCATCAGCCAAGCCCAGAGCGCTCTACAGAGAAGATACCAGGTACCTTGTTTTACAGGTGGGGAAGCAGAGATGCAGGAGCAGAGCAGAGCAGAGCTGTGATGGGCAGGAACCTCCTTAGGTACAAGCCTTTAGCTACCATCCATTACCAAAACGGAATATGGATACTGGAGACGTGCCTCCAGTTATGGTGGTATAGCAGCAGGGTAATCTGTCGCCTTTGTCTGACACAAGTTTGTATTTATTTCCTGACCACAGATTTTATTTCATTTCTTTCTCTCTCCTCCAACTCCTTCCCAGTCGCAAGCTTTGTGCTGCCCCAGACAACGCTTGTTTCTGTGCCTTCGCAGGGGTGCGAAAGGGTTTGCGGGTCTGGCAAAGAAGCCTCTCCGTGCTGCGCCCGCTGCCGTGGGCTGGAGGTGGAGCGCACGCTGTGCGGGCTGAAGGCCAAGTGACATCGTCTCCAAAATTGCTGAGTGCCATATTACAAGCACGGCCCGCCTGGCTGGGCTCCCTCCTGTCCTTGCACGGTCTGCAAGACAAGGGGCTGGTGGTGTTGCACAGTGTGGGCGCCCTGTAGCGCTTACCCATCTGCAGATGGTAGCGAGCTCAGCAAACACAGCCCCCCCACCCCACCCCCCACCCCCCTGCGCAAGGACTCCCGGCAGGAATTAGGGGGATAACGAGTAGACCCACTTGTGGACCACACATGCTGCTTTGATGAATAGTCTCCTGCTAATAGAAAGGCTCTTTGCCAGGGGCTAAATTCCTTGGTACGTATTGTTCTGCTGTGTTACAGGGATTAAAGTCACCTGCTGCACGTGATGAAGCTCGCAGCGTGCAAGACTTACTGACCTATGTGGGGTGATGGGCCCTCACAAAGGGCTGCTGGTCGCTGATCTCTTTTTGCTGAGTTAAATATCAGGTTCTGTACATTTTTTCTTAATAATTTTAAGCTGTGGGTTTACCTTTTAGAAGCTTGTTATGTATTTTTAGATCTATATCTCAATACGTTTTTGGCACGATTGTGGGTTCCTGTGTTCTTCCACTGGGGTGGGCAGCAGTAGGCAGTTAAACGCAGGACTATATTAAACTTACAAATGTGCGTACTGAAAAACTGATGACTGCTGTCAGGCCCACTCACCACTTCCTAAATAACACACAGTGATGAGCTCTTCAACTTCAGAGCAGAACTGCAGCTCATCCTTTGGAAACTAAGCATCAGAGAAGGCTTTGGGGAGTTTTGCCGATGGTGGCCACCTGCGCTACCTTGCCCTCCCCTCTCCTCCTGTCTCTGCTTTTGCACATGGCAAAATGCGCTGCAGGTGTAGAGCCAGGAGGGATTTTTACTTTCTTCCCCCTGTCAAATCCTCCTTAAGGGCTGTTTGTTCCCTAAGGCCAGGGCAGTGAAGGGGAAAAGCTGAAGGAGCCGGGTCACGGCAGAGAGGCATCAGGCAGCAGAGCTGGTTCACGGTGGTGATGAGGAGTTCTGAGCACCTTCAGCCTCCCCTCTATTCAAGCTTCTCTGCAAGCTTCAGAGATAAGTTATGTGTACAACCGACAAAAACCTCTCCCAGGCCTAAAATGAGGCCAGTGAGGAGCAGATAGTGCACGCCCTCTGGAGATGATAAAGAATGAAGAATAGCGTGAGAGAGAAGATTTGAAGTAGAAAAGCGTTAAGTAAGCCAGAGTTATCCAGAGTGCGTGTTGGTCTGCATGAGCTGTGGCAAGAAGCACAAGGCAAAGCATGGGGGAAAATGACCTCATTTTGCAATAGTTTGTAATGAATCTGCGTATGAAACCAAGTGACAGCAGGGTTACTGCCTTGGGTACACTATCATAACAGAAAATGAATGGACCATCAAGTGCAAACAAAAGGTCTTCTTGTTTAGTTGGAGCTGGACACAGGAACATGATCTGGCTTGGTGCTAGAAAGAGTGATATAATCATTCCTTCGGTGCTCCTTTGACAGCGAAGCCAACAGAAAGTAGAATATAAGACTTAGAGCAGTCATCTTTTCTATGTGGAGTGGCAGTATGTTGGCTGAATGTATTGATACAGCACAAACAGGAAGAAAAGACACCTGCACCGTCTTTAATTATAGCAAGATAAGATGCATCCATCAATCAGGTAAAAGCATACCTAATTTTTGATCTCAGCAAAAAGCGCCCAGTCCCCTGGAGAAGCAGAGACATTTCCAGAGGAAAAGCTGAAGCCTGTCTTTTAAAGGTGACAGAAACTCAGAGAGAGGAGCTGAGAGATGACAAACTTTTCGCAGCTCAAGTCTGAAGACAAGTTCCTTTTGCACTGCAGAAAAGGTTATTTGGCTTCTGATCTCACAGCCAGAAGCAAAACCCCCAGACACTGGCCAAGGTGCAAGAAAGGACACATTCCCTTGCTTAAATATAAGCCCAATGGAAGAAATTTGATGCAAAGAAGGATCATATTCCATTACTTCTTAGTGGAGACCTGACTGAAACCAAATATTTTTTTACATGTGATGCCTCAGCAGGGTTCTGGCATTCTCCTTAGAAGAAACACAGAACATGTTTGTTCAGATTTAACACCTTATATGTGCAAAAGAAACCATTTCTCCTGCCTACTGGTTGGGTTGTGCTTGGCACCAATGGCAGCTCACTGGGAAATGCAACAGATTTGTGATGGTCTAGAGGTTACTAGAGTCTACCTCGGTGACACATGGCTTTAGGAGAAAAACGTGATCAGAGGATCCTAGCAGCTCTGGACTGAGCCACTTCTGCTAGACAAAGTTAAACAAACAGCAGCAGCATACCATGGGAACAGCACATGGAGAGAGCCGGTAATGGGCTGCAGCGACCTGAGAGATCACCGTAAGGCTGCGACCATCACGCACTCAGCAAACCCATCACAAACAACAGGCAAAAAGGTGTTACAGAGATTACGAATCATGCAGGGGAATGCAGGTCTCAATCAACTACCTGAAGGAACAAACCAATATTAGGAGGGCAGGGGCTTGACAGAAAATTTGCAATAGCCCTGGCAGTAATGAAGGAGTTACAGGGACCCTGGCTCTGAAGATTGCTGATGATAAGCACAAAATTATGGTATCCCCACCCACTTTCACATCAAGGGGCACAAAAAATTATACAGGTGGTCTTTCTGAAGCCTAGACCCACTGCTGCTGCTGCCTCAGGGAGGATCCCCGTGGGCACGGGGCAGTGCAGGGGTTCCCTGAGCATCACTAACCACAGCCAGGAGTGCACACTGAGGGCACAACTCCACCTTTATTTTCTCCCGAGTCTAGCATGCACTAGTCCGAGTAGTCCTGCTGACTTCAAATCTTATCAATGTTTATAAATACTTGAAGGGAGGGTATTGTATATAAACACCTGAATGGAGGCGAAGCTGTCAGTTCAGGGGTGCTGGCTTTCAAGCCGCATTATCATGATAATTCATGGACCGGTATGCTGGGGCGGCAGACTGGTTTCTTCTGTCTGTTTACTGCACCTCTCACAGGAGCCAAGGAGCTCGGTTCTGCTTGCTTGGTTTTTGTAGGTCCTGTGTGGGTGTGCTCACTTGCCTTCCAGCAGGTGCTGCCCTATGACAGGCCCATTCTGTACTGACCGATGGTTTCCAGCAACTGAGGATCTTAGAGCAACCTGAAATACTGCGAAACAGCTGAAAAAAAAAATATTAGGACTCAGTAGCACTTCCTGTTGCTGCTTTATCTGAGATAAATGGAACGTCTCTTCAGAAAACACAGCGATATTTGCAGCAGGCTGGAGAGAATCGTTCTTTGACCTATCTGCAAGATGAAGAAGTTGATGAGAGAGCCTTTTGCTCTTCATACAGTAACTGCATGCAGGTAACTGAGTCTGCTAGTCATACACAAGAGGCTAGGGACATCCTAGGAGTAAACACCTACTGCTGCTCTTGCGAGCTCCTGCAAGAAGAAAGCTTATTAAGAAAGCTTAGAATGATGTCGCACTTTGTGTGGGTACAAACATCAGGTGTACTTCAGGTGAGGGAGAAGGCAACACCACCGGGAAACTTTAATAAGGAGATAGAACTTGATATGGAAAGCTGGGCTTTTCGTTGGATGCATCAGGATGAAAGAACAGACATTAGAGAAGGGACTGATGGTTGATGTAGGGGCAGAAGATGGTTCTCCAACGCTGGAGCCACCTTTTAACTCAATATGAGCATGGGGTTTGTTCTTACCTTGCGCTGATGGATCTCACATCAATGGCTGTTCCTTGCATTAACTCTCAGCCAAGAACTGACATGTCTTCGTGTAATTAGTCTTTCTGGAGATTATCCTGTTCCATTCCTTTGACTCCAGTAGATATAAGTACACAGTTTAATCTGTGGTACATAATTTCCAAGATGGTGATACTTTTTTCTTCTTTTTCTTTTCATAGAACATCCCAGGAACGACCCAGGAATTTCTTTTAGGATACCTGATACATCCCTGTTTTTAATTTCAGCCATCAAACATTAGCTTTCAGTGTTTTTTCAAGATGTACTTCTACAAAGCAGAGCATTGTCCTGTGGTTACCACCAAGAAACAGACCAGTGAAGTGAGAAATAACTGTGATAAACACAATGGAAAGAAGAAAAAAGAGAAAAAGGATGCAGGACTGTAAAACCCAGTAAAGCTGTTTATATACTCAAGGTGATCATTAGCAACACTTGGTTAAAGTTTCATGACAAACTCATTCACAATGTTAAGTTTCTGGCAAAAATCATTCACTCTGAGGAATATGCGAAGTCACTTTTCAGCCAGAAGCTGATATATAAGCCAGCAGACACAGGGCCTTTCATGGGTTTTAAAAACTAATCTTTTATATGACAATTTTGCGATTCTGGAAATGCCATTGCCAAATATCTTGATGCTTTCATCTGGAGCAGAACAAAAAGACAAATTCTATGGGTTTACACTGGAGAAGCTGAGGCTTTTCACAAGAAGATCAGCTTCACAATTGCTAACAAATTTTCCAACAGCCAAAGCAGATGACACAGGTTATTGTACACAGT